>JANIJG010018297.1:4213-17435 GCA_024611175.1 Megaceryle torquata | reverse complement strand
GAAGGAAGGAAGGAAGGAAGGAAGGAAGGAAGGAAGGAAGGAAGGAAGGAAGGAAGGAAGGAAGGAAGGAAAACATTATCATAATGGGTTTTGTTTCAAAATAGATTGCTGTGCAATGACTGGAGCCTGATTCGTAGACGTTTTGTATTCTTGCCCAGAGACTTGAGGAGGTGAAGGTAAAGGAGTTTCTGGAGTTGCTGAAAAAGAATATAGAAAGAATTAAGTATTTTTGTATTTTGGCCTACTCTGCATAGACATATACATACTGCTGCACTGAAAGGAAGTTCTGTTACATTTGGCATGTTAGGGGAATTTCAATTGCCAGAATTTTTAGTTTTTTAAGAATTGCACATGTGAAAACAATGATATATCAGAATGGTGCTGAATTCTTAAAATTAGATTAAATTCAGGTCAAAGTCTCTTACTTAGGACTGTTTATATACATGGATTTTTAACTCACATTTACTTTAAGAATGTTGATGAAGTAACTCTGTGAGCACTGATAGGTTACCATTCTAATTAATATTAATTAACATTGAAATGTTAAGACAGAAGGCCAACTTGCAACTACTTACAAATCTGTTCTGTATGTACAGGAGCAGACATTGAACTTATGAGGATAGTTTGGCCAGTTAATGGATCTTGGGCTAAGTGAGGATGTACTGGATGATGCAGATGACTGGCATCATTAGAAGTACCTGCAAAAACAACATGAACATATATCAATTCAAAAGAGCATGTTTTTGCCAGTGACTTATACCTCAATAATTACATTTCTGTTGAGCAAATATTTTGATTGGCAATTTGAATAATTGCCTCTGGGTATTCATTAAATAATTTAACCAGAGTTCAACTATATTGAGTACTGGTTTTATTTTCACTGTTTTTACTGCATTAGCAGTGGATTTCATGACATTTTTGTAAGGATTCTTCCATCTGCCTAAGGAATTTTCACCCAGCAGGGATTTGAGAAGCATGACCTGAGGTTGTAGGACTGAATTAACAAAAGGAGCAGCCAAGACAATACGGCTTTAGCTAACAATCATATGACCCAAAGCTCTGACATCAAGGCTGTGGTCAAAGTGCTTGCTTACATCACAATTGCCTTAACATCCCAGTATGATAAATACAACATGGTAACTTTGTTAGCTTACCTCCCAGTAACATTTCCTGAAGCAAACTGTCAATTTTAACAATTCCAAATAGTTTAACCAATTGTATTTGCTCAATCATTTGCCAAGTGATGCTCTGGAGTGTCGGCAGTAGAAGCAGAAGTTCTCCAAATCTTCCTCGGGAGTCATACTGACGGTCATTAATATAATCCTCTAAACTGATTTGCACTTGGAACCTCATGTTCTTAATCTTCATTGGATTACTCAGGCCTTTTGCATCTTAAAATAGGACAAAAACTTAAAGTCAAAACAGGTTATGATTTGGGAGAAGCATCTTAGTTTTTTCATTTTATTCTTTTCCATCCAGCCAGATAACTTGAGCAGATGCTACATCAACCAAAATTACTTTTGGTATAATAATGTGTAACAGAATTCTGAGAGATATTTTCAAAAACGTACCTGGATCAAAAAACACAATTGCTTTCAAGCAGGCATACTCATTGTCGTCTATCTGAATTTCCTGGAAGGGTCGAACTAATTCATCTAGAATCCGATTTGCCACTCGGCTGATCTCTACTTCAGTACTGTTGCGGTGGATTATGTAATTGTTGCCTTAGAAAGAAAGAATACCAACACGTGCACTGATATAAAGACTTTGATGTAACATACTAGATAAAGCCTATTTTCAAAAGCACATTTCATTTTGCTTAATCAAATTAGTATTTGTAGTAACTCTCTTTTGTATCATACAAAACTGCCCGTCGCAAACAGTGTATATGCAAAATACAGCAGAAGTGTGGAGAAAGTAGGTCTTTATCTCTACATATATAAAATAATGGTAAAGGGATCTAAAAATTTCTTTCGCCATTAAAATAGCACATGCCAAGCTAAATGATCAGGACAAAGAAGCCTTCTTCCAGAGCAGAAACCAGTAATGCTTCTTTTTCTTACAGATGCTTCTCCTAATAAAATTTAGAAGCATCATAAAATTTTCCATAAAGAAACAATTTTCCCTGCTCTTTTAATTTTACATTTCAACTTTGGGGAAGTCTCCATCATGGCATCCTAATTCACCTTCTGTCCAGAAATCATCTCACCATTTATGAGTGCTGAGAACACTGGGAAAGCCACACAGCATCCAGAAGCCAACAAGCAGTTTTTGAAAGAAAAGCTGATGATTGTACCAAAAGACATCCATGCCAAAATGACTCCTAAACTTTACAGTTATCTACCTCCAAGTGTTAGAAATAAACCTTGAAGACTCAATTTTTTTTTCTTTTGGTACATATGCTGATGCTGGTGATACTGACTACAACTTTCTGCTTCTTATTTTATCATTATTTTCCTTATTACCTACTAATCCAAATAAGACTTAAAATATTCTATCTTTATGTTCATTTTGTCAGTAAAACTGTATCAAGAGAAAGAATTAGGTTAAGAAAGTAATTTTAAAAATTTTTAATTTGAAAGGTTTGCTGGTGAGAGTAGTATCTCCAGAACAAGCACTTCTTGTCCTTTTAGTGTTATCATATGCGTGAAGATAAATTCAAGCTGATTTAGAGCTATGAAGAGGAAAAAGAACAAGTAATGGAAAACTTTCTACCATACCACCAGTGACGAAACTAGTCTGAGTCCATATTCCACACAGTCTTGCCTCACATCAAAAATCTTACCCAAGAAGACATTCTCACAAAATAGCCCAAGTGTTGCATATGTTTTAAGGAGACCATTTTTGGCAGGGTGCACTTCAGACTGGCAGATTACTGTGTCAGACAATGCTAACAAATGCATCATCACATCACTATATGCAGTCACACATCTCAGTCTGTCATGTGAACAAAGGGAAGACATGCTTCTTCCACGTGATGATGCCCCCTTCCCTAAAAGTCATGCTGTCTTTATAGGAGAGACATTTAAAGGGACCAAGAATATGCCTATGAAGGTAGGACTCCTCCCTCTGTCAAGGATACACCCCTCTCCCACATGGTATCAAACAGGCATGCTGGTTTACATGATGGCCATGTGATGACTGTCAAGGCAGCAGTGAGAGGACCCTTGGGAAAGTAAATTGCAGGCTATGCAGTTTTCTAGCCTGGAGGGTCTGCTCTGACTATGTCTGAAAGTCTCTTGAGAAAGCTCCAAAGAAATGGTCTTTATGAAGTCTGAAATTAGTACATGGGCCACAGTTTGGCTGCTCTTCTCTTAAGCTAAGGAGTTTTTATGGTTTGGGGTTTTTTTTTCATTGTTTTGTTTTGGGTATTGATGGGGCAAAAGTTCAGAAAGGATGCTAATAGAATGGAATATCTCAAGCTGGAAAGGACCCATAAGGACCATTGAGTTGAGCTGCCTGATCCTTACAGGACTACCTAAAACTAAACTATGTGACTATCAAAAGAAATTCAAGAAAATGTTAATGGGCAATGTTTAGCAGAAAATACCACACTATATAAGCAGATAATTTGCCAGGAACTCCCTTAAGTTGTACTTTCTGGTATTCAATAAACCTTTAGCTGTATTAACTCACAGGAAACTGGACACCTGTTTTTTCTGGAAAAGGGCACGTGACATTATGTCATTAATAGCTATTTAGCATTCACAGAATGAATTGCTTTCAATACATTGATTGTGCCAGAACAGTTGTCCCACTTAAGTGATTACATGGTTGCTAATGTACCATAACATCATCATTATTAATTAAAACAAAACCAATATTTACCTAAAAGTAAAATGTCCTTATATGCCATGGACCGTTTTGCTGCTCCAAGCAACAGATGTTCCCCAGCATGTGCTCTTAGCAGGGCAACCTCAAGAGAAAAACAGCAGACTCATTAGAAGATATCGCAGTAAGTTCCAGTAAGGGCAAAAGAAATGAGGATGCACAGTGAAGTGAGTGTATTGAGCTATAGTTACATGTTTAAGACTGTTCAAAGGTTCTTACGTAAAATGTAAAGTGCATGTAAAAACCTTAACATTTTACTAACAGCACACTATAATTATATTGTTATCCATTGTCACTTCTAGCATTTGCTGTAGATTTTAAACATACAGCTCTGCAAAATACTTCTCAGCAAATACAAAGTTTCTATTTATTTCCTAGTGCTAATTTCCTTAAAAAAGTGGGTTTGTTTCTGGAATTTTAATTTGACACAAAAGACTGTGGGCTGGAATGAACTGTTACACTAAATTTGACACTATCAGGGTTTCATTTTTCTCACCTTGAACCAAAAATTTATGTGGTGCTTAAAAGAGCTTTTTCCCCAACAAAGCCATAGATGCTAAAATATCCACTACTGTCAATAAAGAAGAAACCTGATTCATATCAGGAAGGCACTTAAAACTGTGGTAATTTACTCTTGGGCACCTATTTACTTTCCTTTGGTTTTAATGTCTGTTCAAAACCAGCACTGGCCTCCATTTCCTCAAGGAACTTATCTCTTGTCAATTAATTCTTGTCATGCATCCAAGTCAGTACTTCATGATTGATGGAAATCTAGGAATACTTAATATGTTAAGACTCTTCAGGTTCTCAATCCTGTTAACTTCTCTGCTGTGGCCTTCTCTATGGTTTGTAAACCATGCTGGTGATGCATGAAAGGTGAGCATGAAATAAATACATTTCAAGATCAGAAACAAAAGCATAGCTTTTTTTTACAATATTTTTTTTCATTCTTGCATGCAGCTTGGTATCTCTGCTTCCAAAAGAATACAGAAAACACAAAAAACTGAAAGACATACTGGTTTGCTGCTTCTTTTTCTTAACATGCTAGAATCTTAAGAAGTTTCTCTGGTTTTTGTGATGGTGCTGTTTCAAAACTTTACCAAATTTCAGATGGTATGTCTAGCATCCAGCTCCATTTGATCAGACAAAAAAATGAGTATTTAATCACAACATTTAAATATCACAGAAACAACAGGAGAGTAATTTAAGTTCTCTGATCGCCTTTTATACCTGGTCATCCAGTGGTAATTCACAGAAGCCTGGAATATATTTAGCCCATTCCACCAGGACCAAAAGTTGTTGCTTCATAGACTCACAGACATCACTAATAGAAGCAATTTTCTTAACATTTATGTCAGTGCTAGTGCCAGGACTGGGGATTGAGATCTGGCCATGGTGAGAGAAAAAATTAACAATGTTAAATTTCATATAATTGCATTTTCACTGGTTAACGGCATAGTTAAGAAAAAAACCACATCAGTATCTATGCATACTCTTGAGAAATTCCTTAACCATACAGACCATTAGCCAGCACATAAATTATAACATTTTTTTTATATATTTTATTTTATTTCTCATTATTACTGGTGTGTATTACAGTATGTTATTTACAGTATGTTAAAAATTACACTATTCATATAATAATACAATTCTAATTCCAAAATACTATTTTTTAATATACCAGAGCTCTTATATTTTGTAGGGGGGAGGTGGTTTTTTTTGAATTTCCTTAAAAGGGTTGACATTTATGTCATTTCAGAAAAAGAAAAAAAAAAAACAACTCATAGGGGCATGCAATAACGTTAAGAGTAAAGAGAGAGATAGAGGAGTAGCATGTTCTAGTGAAAAGATCAGTATCATTAACTTCAGAAGGTAAATCAGAGAATTTTTAGTGCCTAGGGGAGAAAGGTTTGTAATGATGAAGCAGAAGTATAGGGCACAGGTCTGAGACATTTCGGAGCAAATGTAAAGGATATGAGTGTGCATTAGACCACCTGCAATAAACAGTGTTCTGTGAAATAAGATGAAAGCAATATCTTTCTGGGTCTGAAGCTAGGGCACTTTCACATAATCACTGAGCCAAATCCTGAAATTCTTAATGACTTTTCAAGGAAAGAAACAAAACTATGCTTACTCTTAAACCAGGAAGGAATGTCAAGATAAAACCAAGCTTGAAAAGAGAATGGCAGTTTATAGCTGCTATCATGCCCAGGTTGAGAAGGACCTTGAAAGATCATCTCATCCAACCTTTCACACAAAAGGGAACCTAATGAGATTATCTAGCACCCTGTCCAATAACATCTTGAAAACTTTCCTTGATGGAACTCCACCACATCCCAGAAAAGGTTGTTCTAGTGATTTATTGTTCTCACTGTAAAATTGTACTTGTACAGTTTCCACCTGTAAGGAACATTCAGGGACATAATAATGAATTTTCCCTATTTTAATTTGAAATTTTTAAAAGGGATGAATGTCACCTTCTTCATTTCACAGCTGAATGACTTGGCCAATGATCTGTAACACTGTCACCTCCTCCAAGTCCCTCCTCAGGACTGAACTCATCTTATAAATCTATTCAATTGAGAGAAAACAAGGACTTCTATGACTTTATTTTTCCATCATGTTAATGTCACCTCTTGGTCTTTGAGGCCTAAGCATAGTGGGAGTAATTCTGTCATACTAGAACATATCAAATAAATAGTTAACAAGTATACACAAGGTGATGTTTTAGGACAAGAAGCTGAAGAGAACTTTGTGGCAGGAAGTGCTGAAGATGTGATTCTGTTTAAAACATCTCTTATTCCTGAATTGGGTATAGCAGTTGGAAATGATTAAGGGAGTACCACAAAAAACCCCACACAATAAACAAGTTCAAAGAATTACTAAGTAAGTAAAAACAGCTGTATTTTTCATACTACGCAGGTATGAAAGGTAGGAAGTTCCATTAAGTGCATCTAGTCTGCACAGACATACAGTATGTGCCCAGTAATTCCTGCAACAATTCCTTACAGACAGGTCCACCCTAAGACATATGCCAATAAAGGATGAGATTACAAAATATTCAGGGATGTAAAAGTCAGACAGCATGGAATCATAAAGGTAGCAGTTAAATTCTAATAACTTAGTAAGAGGTGGAAGAATGCAGGATGAATGGTTGTGATTTACGTGAGCTCCAGAAAAGGACTGAAGACTGTTCCATTCAGCACTTGATTGGATATTTAAAAAAATAATAATAAAAAAGAAAATGAAGCTCAGATGAGACAAAATTTAGAAGTGAGATGTGAAAAGATTCTGCAGTTGGAACCTTTCTGTTTGCCTTATTTATAATGTCTAATGAGACAAAAAATAAGATTTTCAAAAGAATGTAAGGAAATGAGTGTCCACATCCCTTTGAATGCAATGGCTTTGGACAATTCTTTCCCTAATTTTTCACGGAAAGCCAATCTCAAGGGTAGATAGATGCCACCAGCTGCCTGAGTCAAAAACTGACTTAAAAGCAGTAAGAACCAGAAAGCTTTATCAAGAAAGGTGTATAGGACATACTGACCTGGACAGAGTAGAATATTTTTTATTGACTTTCCTTTAAGAATGTATTCTGTGACTGATTCTTTCACTGAGAAGAGGAAGCTGGGTGCACTTTGGAAGTAGACCAAAGTAATCTCTATGATTGTATTTTATACAATAAGAAACTAAAAAGTATATAACTTTAGAAAAAATGGTCTTAAAGTCATCAAATAATTTTGTAGTAGATCTCAGTACCTGACGGGAGAGTGTCTCAGCTTGTGACAACGTACTAATAGAGGGAATGTTGCAGCCATCAAAAGTGTTTCTTCTTGTACTTATCCTGTCCCGTTCATTTTGTACAGCTGGAAAAGAACAATCTCATTTATTGCCTTGTTAGACATTGGCACACAAGAGCATTTCAGCCATTTACTATAGCCATAACTATAAGAATCAAAAGGTATGACATTCAAAAAAGATCCTGTGCTTTTAGTTTTGAGTACTGAGAAAGGATGAAAAGACAAGTTTTTGCTCTCTAATTGAATTGTTTGCCTGAAAAACTACATATAACTAATTATGGGTAGATAATGAATCATCAGCACTTTTGTGACTGGCTTTATTAGAGTAAAACCTCTTTCTTCTTTTGAAATTGAACACATGCCATCATTTTGATTTTTAACCATTTTAATAAGTGAGGCTTTATGATAGTGGTAGAAATGGGATTTCCAGACTGCTGAGCAGGTGAAGTGGTACAGCACTCTGTCTGGGGTCCAAAAGCCCTACTCCTGCTGTCCTGTGAGAAATTCTGAAACAGGATTTAGCCATGAACTTAATCCACTAGTAAGATAATTTTAAAATTTTTAAATATCATGGTCCTCCTTAGTGACTTTGCATTCCTAGGCAGTTCCTAGAACATTAACTAAGTAAAAAGAAAAAGAAAAAACAAACAAAAAAGGTTTCGGGATGGTACGTTTTACCTCATGGGGTACAAAAAAAGGCAGTGGAAAGGGTTTTGGATAAGGAACACTTAATCAGCAAATGCAAGGCTTATGAAGCAAAAAGGCTTACTTTGGAATTGAAGGAAGAAGACAAAATGAAAAAAAAAAATAATAATTAAAAAAAACCCACAAAATCAACCAACCAAAAAACTAAAACAAACAAACAAACCCCCAAACCCTCAAAAAAAAAAAAAAAAAAAAAAAAAAACCAAACCAAAAACACCACAAAAACTATCGAGCAGATTTTAGCCAAAATCAGGAGCTAAGAACCTATTTTGGGTACAAAGTTAGGCCAAAGAGAAAAGAAAAGCTTAAAAAACAATTATATAAAGAATTGTGCTAATCAAATTCTTCTGACTGCACAAGAAATTTCATCATCTTTTAAGAGCAGCAGCTTTATTTCCAAATATGTTTGCTATATTGTGGGAAACAATCTCCGTTACAGAATTTATGAAGTAGTACCAAACACTTCAATTAAAAAAAAAAAAAAAAAAAAAAATCTATGCCCTGAATAGTTTTCAGGGTTTCTGTGAGCAATAGGTATACTCACTTTTTGCCAGGGACACTCACTGATCAGCCTTTTGTTAAGGTCACAGTAAGAAATGTTGTGCAGTGATAACACAAAGGGCTTAATGTTCATATAGAGTGGAAATGGAAAATGTAATCTTTTTAAAAGGAATGGAGAAAAAAACCACTCATTGAATCTCAGCAGCTTAAGTGCTACATAGGTAATTAAAATAAGGTCAGTGCTGGTTAGTATCAGGAAAAAAGAGTAAGCTATTCTGACAATCAGTAGTGAAAGTCACTGGTGAAGCACTTTGGGAATCATTGGGAAATGTTTCAGTTTTCTCCTCTGTATTCATAATTTTGGATTATTAGGCTGGATTGTCTGTCTTGCTAAAGCCTTTTTGTCAGTTCAGTCTAAAATTGCCTTAAACAGACACTGCAGGAAGACGGGAGGGGATATTTGTTCAAAGAGAGCTTGTATAGATTTTACCAGCTGAAGCCTTTCTCACTTTCGCCCTGAAGAAATGAAAGTGATTTGCTAGAAACAAGCTAAGAAACTATCATATGGGCTAGGCTGCACTTAAGCTTTGAGACATCCCATGATGGTGTATAACACACAAGCTGTGAAATTTACAGTTCAGCATTTTGAATTGTTCTAGCACTAGGAAGCCGTGAATAAACATGTCTTGGACACAATAAAAAAATGAAGTTTTATAGGTAGTGGGACCAGAAGAGGCAGTGAGCTGCAAATTAGGTTAAAAGTTTTGTGCAGGATATATCTTCATTTCAGAAACATGATTCAGCAGCATGACTCGTGGACATGTCAGCTAGCCATGCACTAGGCTGCATTAGCATCTTGAGGGAAGTGATTATTTCTCTGTTTTGGGCTCCCCAATACATGAAAGATGCTGGAAAACTGGGCAGTCTCCAGCAGAGCACTATGGAGATGTAATCCATAAGACATGCAAGGTGAAGCAGAGAAAGGCATCTCTGTTTATGTGGAAAAGGGAGGACAAGGTGGAGGTGGGGGTCTTAATATCAGTAGTTTACAGAAAATGGAGCCAGATTCTTCTCAGATGCACAGTGAAAGGACAAGAGGTAATGGACACTACTCTAATTGTAGTAACATACACTCCAATTAGTTATAAGGAAAAAAAACTCTTCCCAGATAGGCTGGTCAAGCACTGAAATAAGTTGCTGAGAGAGGTTCTGGAATCTGCCTTCTCAGGAACTGTATAAACCTGGCTGGACAGGGTCCCAAGCAACCTGACTGAACCCAGTATTTAGCCTTGCTTTTAATGGGGGCCTCGACTAAATAACTTCCAGATGTCCCTTCTGAGCTAAACTATTCTTTACTTCCACATTTTGAAAGTCTGTAAAGCTCTGCTTTTTACAAAACTTTTAGGAAGTGTGCTGTGCACACACAGGTCTTCCCTTTTCTTTTCTTCAGATTGATAATATATACAATATGTTACTGATTTGAATGGCTCGAATTACAAAAGGCTAAACTGTGTTCAAGGAAATCCACAAGAATTAGCAAATCTATTTGATAAATACACAGTATAATGCTGTTTAGAATATTCCCCTCCAGCTACAAGAATAAAAGCCATTTTGCCTCATACCAAAACTTGATCACGAGCAAAGAAGTACTATACTGTAGATCCATTAGAGCATAAACAGGTTCAATTCTCTTAGGAAAGTTATGTATAGACTGACAATATTATAGCCTAGTTACAGTCCAGAACTGTGCATTCCCATTGCAGTCTGGCCTTCAGGCAGATATACCATGCTCTGAACAAAACAGGTAGCAAAGTCTGTGATGAACTCCATTGACATCTACCACTGTAGTTCTCACCACTATTTTTTTTTTAAACTTCACAATCCTTTCTCTGGCTTTTATGCTACAGACATTTAAATTTAAGGGAAGAATCAGTAAATTGGAACTGTCATTAATAAAGCAGGTAGAAACAGAATCCCACATAGAGTTTTTATGACTCAAATTTGGTAGACATTAAATTCTCACACTTTGAACTTTTCCAAGATGTGGCTCAATGTTTATAAATCAATCCATTTTCAGGCCAGAATTCGTGTCTCAAACAGTTGCAAATTAATTTAAACTGATAGATTTGGTAATGCTCAAAGTACTAGAATTGCTTACCCACCTGAGAAACAGATGACACATGTTTTACCTATATAAAAATATATCTATTTCACCTAAATGTAAAAGCATTTCTCCATCATGAAGGCATTATAGCAGACTTTCCATTGAATTATTTTGTTTGAATTTTTAGAATTTTTATTACATTTTAAAACTAATTAAAATAATAAACCACTCCATTACCTTCTTTTTTCATTCCTGCTCGAAAACATTTTTTTAAACGACAGTATCTGCATTGATTACGTTTGTCCTTGTCAACAATACATTGCCGGTTGAATCTAACAGAGACAAGAAAAGGTAAATATATAAAGCATTAATAAAGCAGCACTGTAATTATGAAGAAGAAAACCAACTAATCTGTCCTGTCAGAATAATGTCTATATTGACTTTCTACTTTTTTACTTTCACTGACTTTCTACTTTTTGGTTTTTGGCTTGGTTTGGTTCTTTTTTTAATTAATCAGTCTTAAGAGGTGTTTCTTACATGCTTGGTTTGCAGGAACTTAACTGTGTTTATAGATGCATATATGCATTGGAATGGGCAAGTGTGGACAATTTTGGTGTGATGTCCATCATTTACACCTCAGTTTATTTGTGAGATTGGTCTGTAACTGGCTGCATCAAATGGTGGTGACAGAAATAAAGAAGAAAAGATAGAAAAAGAAAAGAACAATCAAGGAAAATGCCAAGTGTCACTGGCATGGAGTAGCCTCTAGCTGCAAAACCTGTACCCTTGGCTGGCAGTTTACTCCTTCTGGGAGATACCAGTGAACAAGCTACATTACAATCTAAACTGGAAATGGGAGGACAATAAAGACATGAGTTAAAACACAGAGCATGACACTGAAAAAAGGTTCACCCAAACTCTCATGCACATCCACAGGTGTGCCCAAGGGGAATGTATATAAGCCATCTCCCTCTCTCCCTGTTTGCTTCCACCTTTCTGTTGTGCATGTTTTTGTTAGATAAATAGATCTATTTTTTGCTACACTGATCTATGTATGTCTATGCTCTATCACTGTGGTATGTCTATAAGGGAGGGATTTCCTTCTAAGAGTATTAAGCAACCAAGAAGGAGTGCTACAAACATTTCCGGTAACAAGCCATTCTTACAAAATGTTTTCTCCTTTAGTGATTTGTCTAAACTCACAGAGGTTTCCCTATGTTATGTGCATGGCTTAGTTAGAAGTGACATTTTATGGACTTGTGAATGGATAGAGCAATTTGTCAAACACGGTGCACAGACCTGCAGTGTGATAATTTGGGCATCCAGACATCTGGAAATTAGTAGATTGCCATTCAGACTGACAGAGAAGAAAACAGTCCTTCAAATGAGCAGTGTGTTACCCAAAGTGGGAAGATGTGCATATGTGCTTGTACAGCCCTCAAAATAAGACTCATAAATCTTAGACATTCTATTCAGAAACTGCCTTCATAAGACAAAAATTGAAAATAATTTTTAGAAAACAATTACACCTTTTACATTGCCAATAAAAAGATTATAATTTTTACTTTTTTGTTTTGTTTTGTTTTGTTTTGTTTTGTTTTGTTTTTTCCAGGAGGTGAAGTTTGTAATCATAAATAAAACAACGAAACAGCTCTTGTGTCATGTAATGATTTAAATAATATCAATAGGAATTTAGTATCTGGAATGTATAATATCAAGTAGTCTTCAAAAAAAGACATTTTTCCCAATCATAAGAATATACAGCAAACCACATGCTTATCAAAAAGGCCAGTTAGAATTCCTTAAGAAAGTCCTCTAAATACCCTGACATAGTTCTGAAGAGTTCAAAAAGGTCTGTCATTTTTGCTGAAATTCATTAATTTAGTGCCTCTAGATGAACTTTTGAAATACCTGCATGTATAGACATGATTTTTCCGTATACTGCGCCTAAAGAATCCCTTGCATCCATCACAGCTGGAAGCCCCATAATGTTTTCCGGTCGCTCGGTCTCCACATATTGCACAGAGACTACTAACTCCGTTGTCAGCAGCATTCATGTTGACAGCTTCTCCTAAACTGTCTGAGGAGAGGTAAGAACAACATATGGAGTTATGGCCAAGACTTTCAACGTGAAAAATTGGTACCTAAATGAAGGCTTTTTCTGTCCTTTTCTCTTTTAATTGCCATTTGCTATTTATAGAAACACAGAAATGTCTGGGTTGGAAGGGACCTCTAGAGGTCATCTGGTCCAACCCCCCTGCTGAGAGCAGGGACATCCTCA
>JANIJG010018296.1:14077-24235 GCA_024611175.1 Megaceryle torquata | reverse complement strand
AAAAAGGTAAATAATCGTTTTAAACAGTTTGTGATGTGAAGGTTAAACTTCTATAAACTAGGAAATGGTAGAGCAGTATCTATTCCAGTATGGAAACAGTTTCCCCAATAACAGTTGAAACAAGTTTATTCCAGAATTATTAGTTCCCATTTGGAGAATTTTAAATGGTGCCTCTTTCTACAAAACATATATCAGCATTGGCAAAATAATGTGAAAGGTATGCTGAAATAAAATACGAAAAGTTCTGATCTCCCCTTTTTGCTCATTTGACAAGTAATTTGAAGTGTCTCCTTTTTTTTTCTGGTTGTATCTCTGGTTTTCCCTTAGCTGTGAAAAGCTTCTTACTTTTGCTCTGAATGTAAAACCCATTTACATAATGGTGAAAAAGGGAAATCATCAGTCTTTTTAAAGAAAATAGTTGGAGTTTGTTTGTTCATTGTTTTTTTTCTCTTCTTCATAAGGAATCAAAAGATGAACAATGGAAACGAGCTATGGATTATTTAAATGTTGTCAATGAACTCAATTACATGACACAGATTGTCATCATGCTTTATGAGGATCCAAACAAGGTATTTAAAATGGATAAATATCTTCAGAATGAGTAGTGCTAAGCTATATATTCAAGTGTAAACCTATTTAATAATTTTTGTTCAGGAACTTTCTTCAGAAGAACGTTTTCATGTAGAGCTGCACTTTAGCCCGGGAGCCAAAGGCTGTGAGGAAGATAAAAATTTACCAGCTGGATATGGATACAGACCTGCCTCCAGAGAGGTAATAATTATGCTATCTTGAAAGCAAAAATTAATGTTGTGGAATGCAGATGTACCTAAAATAAAGACTGGGAAATTGTTAGGTAAAAATTACAAATGTGATTCTTATTTTGGTAGAAAAATGTCTAGTAAAATATAGGGAGTCCTAATGTATTACTCCATTTCTAACAGACACAAACATAATTCGGACTTTCTATAACTTTGACAGAAGTTTTGCTAGAAATACAAAATACTCATTGTAATAAAAGTGACATCAGCGTCAGTGTCACATCAGTGACATTCTGTCAACTGAAATATTTAAGAAAGTTGGGGAGTTTGGTATGTTTATATAGATTGTTGAGGAAGTATAGATATTTTCAAAGCTATAAGGACAGGTCTGTGGAGCTACCACCTGCTTTTTTGAAAAATGAATGAAAGCAAAACCTGGCTGGAATTCTGCTGACTCCTGGGGCCAGGATTTTACTACTATGTTAACAGAAAATTGGAGTAAGATATGTTGCTTAGCAGTGTGATAAATTAGGACCACACTATCATATGCAATAGTTTATTAAAGTCTAGAGCAATTTGTTCAATAATACATGATTTACATCTTGTGTTTTTAAAATTGGCTTACTTTATGCAAAAAGTTTATTTCACAGACAGTTCTTTCTGCATGTTGCAAGGTGTGCAGCTAAACTGAAAATTAATTGCTTATTGTTTGTAGAATGAAGGCTCGAAGAAAACCTCTCATAGAAATGATAGTGATGAGGAGGGACACGGTCCTAAAAGAGATGAAGCAGATCGGTCAGTAGTGATGTTCAAGCCAATGGTATCAGACCCAATTCACATACACAGAAAATCGCCCCTTCCAAGATCTAGGAAGATTGGTTCTGTTGAAGTAAGTGTTTAGGTTCCAGATAATGTCTTTCACATAAATTAACTTTTCCTTACTTTTAACGAAACAAACCCAAATGTAATTCTGCTTTTGATTACACAGAACTAGTATTATATTATGTCTCACCAAAAGGTCGCTCTTATTCTATGGGAAATCCTGCATGTTTGTGGTTTTTTGGGTTTGTGGTTTTTTTTTTGTTTGTTTGTGTTTGTTTTTTTTTTTTTTTTTTAATTAATTACTATTTTGTGATAAGACTTATTTCCTTTTTTCTTTTTAAGCCACTTTAGAAAAGCCAGTATTTGAAAATGAAGACTTTTTCAGTATAAATCTGCATCTTCAAACTAACATACATTGCTCTTGGATTCATCCTTACAAGACAGGGAATTAAGCAAACCTTCAGGGTGATCATGCTGAGAGGGAACAGAGGGATTGAGGGTGGTAGGGGAGGTACGGGAAGTGAGAGACATGTCATCTGCTGTATTTGCTTTCACATGGGGTGTAAGCTACTTCACTTTCCAAGCATTTGAAGGTAAGAGAATAAAGTGGAAGCTTTTTTTTTTAAGTGGGTGGGGTTTGTGTTTCATGAATTCTTTAGATAACATCTTGCACAGTCCAGTCTCCTGTCTTGAAGGCCATGACATCTAGGTGTGCTTCACAGACACGGCATTAATTTCACAGAGGTGGGGGGATGCATGGCAGTATCACTGATACTGTTTGTATGATTGAGTGGCAAAGCTTCAATGGTGCATAGTGGCACTTCTGTGATATTAATGCTAGAAGCAGACTAACAGCTTCTTATTGCCTCATTTTCAGTTGCTTAAAATGCATCAGAAATGAAGATTCACAGCAAAAGCTTTTCCTTTCATGTTTGTGTTGGTAATGGGCTGTTTGTATGCAATGGAAGTATTACAGATTTGCAAGTTACTTGGTAGCGTGGAAAGGCAAGGATGCATGGTTCCCTTCTATAACGATATCTGCATAACTTCACATGACTTCCATAAATTGAGATAATAAATGTGAATGTCTTACATTTTCTATTTCCAATTTTTATGATGAACAAATGCTCACAACATCAATATTTTGGATTTTTAAAAGCCGTTTTCACTATGATCATGCAAACTCCCCTCCTAATTATGAGTTCACATACAAACAACCTAATGGTGTATTACTTAAAATATTTAATCTTTTTCATAAATTATCTAATAGTTGCTTTCTAAAGGTATTAAGAAGAAAACTTGCTAAATTTTGACTATGCAGATAATATATGTTCAGATGGGCTGTGTTTTGGCGTTCAGTCATTGTTTGCTGGAAGAAAATAGACTATTTGAAGAAAATATACATTCTGAAACTTTTTTTTGAAAAAATAAAATTGGAAGTTTCATCTGGCCTACTGAAATCTGCAAAACCAGTATTTGGAATATTGAAACCAAATGGTATTTTGAAGTGTTTTTAAAAAGTCAGTTCAACTTAAACTGCAGCTGCCTTGAAACTTTGTGTGTGTGTGTGTGTGTGTGTGTGTGTGTGTGTGTGCGTGTCCCCTGTAAGACAATTCGCTCTTCACATATGTCCATTAATCTGAAAGGACATTGTCAGGTGTGACATTATATGGAAGTATGGAAGTTTTAATCTGGGTAATAGTCAGCAATGTATACAGATTGAGTGACTGAGTGATTGAGTTGAAAATTAAAAAAAAAAAAAAAAAAAAGGACCCAAAAAACAAACCACAAAACCAAAAAAACCCTAGATTTCCAACAGTAAAACAGAAATTAAGGCTCATCAGCCTGGAAATCAAATTCTGTGTTGCTAAAATGTTGGTGTATCATGATGGATATATACATACATAATGATGTAGGGCATGGGGGACTCTTAGCCTGACACTGTTCTCCCTTGAAGTCTTAATAGGTGGCAAGCATCAGATAATTTTTAGGGCTTTTTGAAGGTTGAAGAGCTACTACCAGTCAGGTTGGTGCTGCTACCAGTGAGCCAGCTGCAAAGGGGGAAAAACTATTAAACAGTATGTCAAGGATAACAGAAGTTCTGTTTCCAACATGTGGGAAATTCTTAAAATTCTGACTTGATTATTGAGAACAATTACTTTTCTCTCATATCTAAAAATTAGTCTACCAGCAATTTGATTAAAGTGTAGTATTAAAAGATATAATTGGATTAAGATATAAAAGTGGAACTGATAATGTCCTAATAGTGTAATATTACTCTTCCTTATTCACTGTTTAATAGTTTTAAGAGCAGTATATAAAGGGTGCAAGCAGATTGGTTTTTTTTTTTTTTCTTTTCTGTTCATTTGGCTCTGTTGAATCTAACTTTGCATGCTTTGCTGTTTTTTGCCCCCTTTCTCACTTCCAGGAAGAGAGCCCCCTGAGTGTGTCTAGCCCAGAGTGTATTGGTACCTGGCTGCATTACACCAGTGGTGTGGGTACTGGGCGTCGAAGACGCAGATCAGGGGAACAAATCACTTCTTCCCCTGTCTCCCCTAAATCATTGGCTTTCACATCCAGTATTTTTGGCTCATGGCAACAGGTTTTTAAACTTTACTTCATTAAACATTATTATGCATTCCAAGCAACAACCAACTGTCTTTAAGGACATCTAATCCCTTATTATGGATCATTTGAAGCAAATCCTTCCACTTCTTAAAATTTCTTCCCGAGAATGTTTGGGGGAAAAAGAGCAAGTGCATGTTTTTCCATGGAATGTGTTACATGTTTTCCTAAAAATTTGATTTCTTTATAGGAATTGCAAATGTTACCATAGTAAAAAAGATTTAGTCTACTGCTTAATGAAACAGATTTCTGTTTTGGTTTAGTTGTCCTTTAAGACTTTAAAAACAGCATTGCTTAATTTGGTGGTAGGTAAATTGAAAACCTTTTTTTTTTTTTTTAATAATTGCAACCAATACCATTTAAAATAATTTATTTGGTACTTCCTATTGCTATTCAAAACTTGTTTTGCATATATCATATTTTCAGTGGCCTGGTATTAACTATTGCAGGGAACAAACTCTAGCACTAATAATTCTTGCCTTCTGTATCCAGAGGTATCTGAAACTCCCAACACGGTACATCATCCATTGACTTATACAATGCTTTGAAGACTTTTCTAACCACTGGGGGGGAAAGGCAATTAAAAGAAAAAAAAAAAAGTAAATTTTTTTTTTAAGTATCAGTGAAGATCTAAAAATTTAGTATGTCAAGATCTTGCTTCCATGTGTGACAATGGATGGTGTTCTGTTAACTATATCCTTTTTCTTTGAAAATATTTGTAATTTCTTTTTATTGTGGAAAATTATAAAACTGTTTACATAGGAAGAGTTTATATCAGTAGAGGCTGTGAGCATCTGAAGATTACAATGATTGAGCCCGTGCATGGATCAGTGATTGTATCATGTCCTCAATAGCTTGTCTGTCTTTCCTTCCTTCCCCTCCTTTTTTCAATACAGGCGCAGTTTAGGAGAGTATATTTGGTAAAATGAAATAAAATGTCTCAAATGTCTGTTCTCATATCAGTCTTGGTCTGTGTCCTTTCTCATTCTGAATGCTTGCTTTGCACCACTTCATTGCAAGGAACTCATGTGAAATGAACTCCCTTCAGAAGGGGATATTGCATGATCTTTCATGTTTCCTTTACATATTTTTACTAACACTTATCATACAGCTTATTAACACTTGTCTGTCTGAAACAGGCTGCTGTATCAAGTTAGTGGATGTTTCATGCTGGTGTTCTACTTTCCCTTATTTTTCTGTTTTTTATATCCAGGTCCTATCAGAAAGCAATAGTAGCTTACGAACGCCAAGAACTATTCTGGAACAAAAGCAGAGTGGTCTAGGTATGTGCCTACAATTGAAATTTTGTTTGATGTTAGCAGCTTTTCATCTGCCCATTGTTCTGTACAGTTGTACATTCTTTGAATAGTTTTTATGTTAACAAGACCAAATGTACTTGTTACCAGTAAGTGTCTGCTTATGAACTGGACAACTTTTCTGCAGCAAAAGTTTTAAAATAAATTCTAACTGAAAAGAACAAAGTCTTTGAGACTGTTCACACTACTGACTGTACTCCTTACAACAGGTACATAGGATTATTTTTAACACAAAGTAGATTTCTAAGATAATGTAGTTCATGACTGAATTTTCAGGTTTTACAAGAATCTTTCTGATTGAAATGGCCTGCAATGAAAACTGTTAAAACACTTTTGAAAATTAACATTTCCAGCTGTGGGCAGTTAATGGAATTGAAGGTCTTTTGCTGAGGGGAGGGATATAGGGAACTCAAGTTTCTTGATAATATATGGGGTTTTGCACACATTATCACTCTAAAATAAATGTCTTCTTTTCAGCATTGGAATGAATCATTATAGAATTCAATGAGTTGTTTCAAATTCTTTTCATTCGAGTGATGCTTTTCTGTTGCTTCTTTGGAACAGGCATATATATGACTGATACGCAAAAATATGAAATCTTGCACTACTGTAAATCAACATTGCATTATTTTCTTTAAATGTGCCTTTTCATGGGATAATGAGGTGTAGAAAATGCATAAGCTATATGCATAAACCTAGAAGTAACTTTTCTTTCTTTGTAAAGATCTGTATTTTTTGTATGTTTAATCTTTCTGTGATACTTTTCTCCCTATTATTTTTTTCCTTTAGTAAAATGCATACCAGGTGTTTTTGTTTATTGAAGTCATGGTTTTTATTGTGTGCTTGCTAAAGTTAAACACCTTTTATTTTGCCAATGTGTGGCACAATATGGTTTGTGGAAGTTAATGTATTTCTGTGCATAGATTAAGGTATTACATTTGGTGTGAACGGCTTTTGCCACAGACTAGGCACCGGTTTATTTTGGCTGCGATTGGTCACATGTGCTAGTAATGTTTCCACTCTCTGCGTCATTAAAAGTAATGAAAGTAAGTATCACTGGACAGATAGTTGGTTTTCAAAGCAAATCTACTGCTACTTACCTAAAATATAAAAGATAGGTTCTGAGTGAAAAAAAACACTTCTTTCTACTAGTAGTAAAAACTAAAGGAAAAAAATTGCAACTTTTTTTTCCATTTTGTTCATTGTTGTATGTAAACTTCATTTATGGTTGATGATTATACAAGCTATTTTTATATTTCTGTCTGTGGCTTTCAGTGATTTGTTAAAATTCCCATCCTAGTGGCTGAAATTTATGAGTTGTAACAGAAATACTCTCACTTGCATGGAGATGTAAAAAAGTCTTCTTATGAAATGAAGTTAAGCTAAAGTTGATGGAACCTTTAGGTATTTTTAGTTTATAACATTGTCAATAATAGGAGCTGAATAACATTTTGTTGCGGTTAGAAAAGAAATATTTCTGTATTAAATCTGTAGAAATGCACGAGTACTTCATTGTGGTCTGTCATCTCAAAGGTTGATTTGGATGAAAGCAATGGATAGTGTTTTTCCAGTTTATATTTGTTTCAGAACAGCAGATTCTAAAAATCACAACATTAACATCATCATCATCATCATCATCTTGGTTTTGTTTTGTTGCTTTGGTTATGTTTACATTGATGCTAACTGGTAACTTTTCTTTACCAAAAGTAAAAACAGGACAAGAACTTACTTTTTTAAAGCCAGTCCTCTCTTGCATATATAGCAGAGGGTTCTGTGTCATGAGTAGAAGCACAATAAATTATGATAGATTGAGCCTACAAATACCACTCTGACATTACAAGCATATTGTGAACCTGTCCGAGGCACTGCCAAAAGCTGCCTTTTGTGTGGTAAGAGCTATGTGCTTGCATGCTGCATGCATCCCCAATGTGAATGGACGAACACCTGGTTGTTGTATGTATGTATTTTCTCTAACTCCCATCAGGGTCTCACTGTGCGGGCCTGTTTAGCACCTCAGTGCTCGGGGGTTCTTCAAGTGCACCTAACCTACAGGATTATGCTCGTACTCATCGTAAAAAGCTGACTTCTTCTGGCTTCATAGATGGTATGTGCACACTCTCGCACATGCACGCACAAACCCATGTGCCACATTAAACTTCTAAAGATATATCCCAGGTTACTGATTTTAATGGAATCCTAGAGTCCTTTGCCTTAGTATTAATTGTATGAGTTTCTATTGCTTCTTTATTGCCCGTAGCTTGCTTATGGTTTACTTAGTGGCATAGTTAATTCTTACTTTTGTCTTAAAAACTAGCTCACAGACTTGTAATGGCGTGCCAGGAGATTTCAGCAAGTGCATTTCTCAAGTAAACTAAGATTTTGCTTTTGAAATTATTTTCTTATTTTAAACTTTGGGTTTTATCATTACTTACTGGTCTTGAAATGAAATAAATTACTTGGAGCATATACAAGGAACGAAAGAAACAGTAGTTAAATACTGATGGTGACAATTTTAGGATATCTGATCTTTTTTCGATGGAGTTTGGATGACAAAGGAACAGGTGATTCTCAGTTCTCTAGGCTAGAGAAGAAACTCTCACTAGATTTCATAATGTAAAGATGTCAAAGCACACCTTGATATTGCTGAGGTGAAACAGTATTCATGCTGATTTTCCCCCAGTTCACTACTCAGTGTTCAACTCTAATCTGATAAAACCTTGTATGCCAGAATCACCAGCTCATTCTGCTTGTTTTCATACACTTCATTACACATCTTGTAGTTACCAACAATCCAAATTTTCTTCTTTTTAACATCTGTTTAGATTTTAGCCCTTTTCCTTGGTCCCTTCTGCATGCCACACAGTTCTAACACCTTCTCATCTTTTCTATTTTTCTTTCTTCTTCCTTTCCTTTTTTAAAATGTCCCTCTTTTGGTAGCTGTTACAAATTTCAGGTACCTGTTTTTCTCTTTCTCAGACACCACACGCGGTTCTGCTGTTAAAAGGTTTTCTATCTCATTTGCTCGACACCCAACCAATGGTACGTTTTGCTTTTATTTTAAAAACAAAAATGAAAACAAAAGGTTCCTTGCTTCATCCCTTTCATTTTTATTTCAAATATGGGGTGTACAGTATCATCCAGCCGTCTATTGTTCCTAACTTCAAGCACAACTCAAAAAATTACTGTAATCATTAGATATCCTAAATCCTTTCTTTCCCATTCATTAGTATAAGTACATAAAAATTCATTCCTTAGAAAAATCCTTGGAAAAATTTAAGTGCTACTGTTAATCATGATCTCTGTAATGAAGTATTCTCCCCAATTTCTTGTGTGATCAGACTATATGGTACAAAATAAAAACAAGAGTTAAATCTGGTCTTTCTTAGGCATACAATTCTTGATAGCTACTGCTTCTTCTTTATCTTTCTCATGCTGATCTGTTTCCCCTGGGCCTCCTAATTCTAAAAAAAATCATTGAATTGACAACTGGAGTTTATGACTATCTTCTTGAAGTGATGATAAATTTAAAAAACTAAAAGATGAAGCTTTGTTTCCATTCCTGCTAAATTGCTGTATTTATCATCGGGCAAAAATTTATTTCACCTTATCATACTTCTCTGTTCATCAGATGTGCAAATTACTTAAATATTGCACTAAAAATTACAGCAAGAGAGCTGCCTGTTGCTTACCTTGACCTCTTGAGCTTCAAGAGTGAGAGTTAACTTGTCTTCAGTCTACCATAGTTAAAAAAAGTGGTTTAGCACACAGGACAGAGGTATGTCTCAGCAAAATATTTCATGCCTACTTTCTACATAATTAAATAGGCCCAAAATGTATCCTTTTCATAAAACTAGACTCAGTCTTCAGCATCCACTGGATTTCAGTGTAGCTTTTCCAGATTTCTTAATATCAGTTTTAAAATGTGCATGACTGCTGGCTGAGTACAGTAATGGTGATTTATTGAAACTGCAGTGGAAATCATCAGCATTTTCATGTTAGATTCAAAATATTAGCTTAGAAACAAGATTTAAATAAATAAAAAGATTGAGCTTTTGTTCAGCTTTGCTAGAAGCAAAGTAGTCCTTTATATTCTTTTGGAACCCATAGTGACTTTTTGCACTGCAGTGCTTCTTTAAGGGAAGCTGTTATAGTAAGGCTTAAATAATACCATTAAGACTCTTTGATCTAAAAGGCCAAGTCTAGTGTCCTATTTCTAATAGGAAAGTTAGGAGTCCTGTTTTTTCTTTAGAATCAAACCAAATAATATTCCCAAAACATACATGGTCAGAAAGTAAGAACTGGATTTGGGAATCAGTGTCTAATAATAGGCTAATTTTCTGTTCCATTTAGCACTATCTTTTTATGACATCATTCTTTAAAAAAAGGGACCTAAATTCCTTTTAATGAATGAATTGATTATTCTGATTCATTCAATACAGCAGTTTTACCACACATCTTTTAAAAGATTAATGCATGTTGTACGAGCTCCTATGAAACTAAAGACTATTGCAGGTTTCCAAGGGTTCTCAACTAACATAAGAACATATTAATGTTTGGTCTGTCCTCTGGACTATCATTTTGATTCTCCTTGTCCCTTTCCCGCTTTTTTTTTTTTTTTTTTCCTTACTTTTATGTTG
>JANIJG010018296.1:0-10726 GCA_024611175.1 Megaceryle torquata | reverse complement strand
AAAGGTTACCTAGCTGTTTTCCTTTCTTTTTTATTATTATTATTATTATAGGGTTTTTCCTTTTTTTTTCCTGTTCTTTTAGTTTTATACAGTTTACATTTTAATCAGCAGATAATTTGATAGGGTAGGCCTCCTATATCTAAGAAGGACGATAGGCAATTTAAAAAAACTGATGGCACTGGAAAGGAACTCAGAGGGGTCTACAGGTATTTTAAATTTCTCAGCTGTTTAAAATGCTTTGTTATATTGGTTAGGAGGTCTGTGTGTCTTCAAAATTAATTGGAAATTTAGCGTACACAAGACAAAAAGTATTTAAAAAAAAACCCTGTCATACTTCCATGGTAGTCTCATTGCGTCCTTCCTACTTAGGGGTGGTTGGAAATTAGACCTGCCAGAATTGAGGCCATAGGTGCTTTGCTGTCCTTCTGCTTTCCTAGATCATTTGGAAGTTGTCTAGAGAACAGTGTATTGTATGCACTTTTCATAGGCATTTTGGACTAAATGCCTGTTCAGTACAGTCTTCATAACCTGTAAGAAGTAGCATTAGTGTTTTTGCCAGTCTTCTGTCAAGGCAACTGTTAACTGAAATTCAGCTTTCTAGCCTTAGCAGCATGAAGTTATTCTGTTGCTTTCTGAAGTAAAAAGGAGGTTTTTTTAATTTGATTCACACTTGGAAGTTTTGACACTAGAGTCAAGAATCCATAGCTGAGATGCTGGTTGTAAAACTACGCATCTCTATTGCTGGACTGATGCACAGTTCTGTGCCTACTATTTCTGACATTTTGCTCTGGTGAGAGTGTTTTTATGATTAATGATGTGTATCTTTTCTTTTCCACACACTTCCTTCCCCCCATTTCAGCTTCTCCAACTTACATGATTCCACTGTCAGGAAGAAAAATTTCTTTTAATACATATGCCCCTGCAAAAATCCAACCAACACCACTTGAAACTTTGCCTGAAAGGCTAGCAATAGAGAAACCAACCTTATGTAAGTAACTTCTGTCAGTTGCAGAACAACTAACTTGATTACATCATTTCCAGCAGTAGAATTCTTTCTTACATTCTGCATAACTTCTTAGGAGAGCTATTGCTTAACATTTCCTGTCTGTGTAAGTATGTTATGGGTGAGAGAGAATTCAATAGCATTGCATGAACAGTTTTAGCAGTAAAACTGCAGTAATAGTTCCTTTCTCTTATCCTCTGAAATGTTTGAAAGAATTTATGTGGCCTGTAAATTCATTGGGTTTCTGGTTTTTTGTTTTGTTTTGTTTGAAGGATGACAGTATTTTCAGCTATCTCCAAGACAAGCAAAGTAATTTATTTAAACATCAGAATTTCAAAGATGTTTTCTGAACACATACCACAGAGCTCCGTGACCAGGTTCTGACTAAAGCTGCTGATACCATGATATTGCATTCAGTCATTAGTATATTCAGGCTGAATTGTTGGCCAGCTATACCATCTGCTTTTGGATGGTTGTGCTGTTTAGAGGGCCTCTAGAACAAAATCCCATTGTATTTCTGGTTTCATTAGATACAGTTTAGCTTTGTGTGTGTTTCTTTGCTAAGGAACTTGCATTTTTCTTGCTTTTGATGCTTTTTGATGCATGGACATTCTTAAGCATAAAACCTAATACTTTTTTTCTTTATATGTACAGCTGCCCCTGGATCTTCTGTTTGTGTATCTAATGTTAAACTATCTCTTCAAGACACCTCACTAGACGTAGAACTTAATGGTGAAACTCTTTCTGAGAAGAAATGAAGTTGATCAGACAAAACTGGAAGAAACTTAATCCTTTAGTGTGTGTTCAACTAAATTACTGAGCTTTCAAAAACCATTCATGTCTGCAATTAATAGTGCACTTAAGACTCTTTAGTTTATACATGGTTAAGTGGTGTGCAAAAAACATATTTAGGTCAAATGTCTTTTCTCATTTTCTAAAATGTTTTAAGAATATATGTATCAGTTTGATGAACTGCACACCTTTGCTGGAAAAGCTGCACACAAATCTTTTCAGTGTCTTCAAACATTTACTGTAAACTTGTATAAAAAAAAAGTACTAGTGCAGTAGTGTGTCTTACAGTGGCTCTGTTGATGTCATTGTAACGAAGGCCTTGTCTGTTGTCATTATAAACTTCTGTTTTCAGGAGGTTTTAATCTCCCTCTGAATTTCTTTTGTGGGCTGAAAGGTAACACACATCTTGGCTAGAAGCTTTATTTTTAATTTAACTACATTTCCAAAAGAACTCTTTTGCCTGGTTTTGAAGATAAGCAGATGTTTTCTGCATTTGAATTATTTTATATCATATATGCTGCAAATATTAGGCATGGTGGAGTGAGTTAATGTGTTGTCACTTTTGACTCTCTTTAATTTTATTCTGTGTTTACATCAGATCTATAACATTCAAATACACCATCTGTTTTGTTGTTCAGTATACATACTTGTATACGGGTACCTGTATCTCATCCAGCAGATAAAACTGCCTTTTACAGGTTTTATCAACACTTTATTTTGTTTACTAAAAAGACGGTTTTATTTGCTTTGCCATATGTTTTTACAAAATGGTGAAATTAAAAAGCAGGCTTTGTAAAAAGAGAAATGGTTACAGCTGGTCTGCTAGTAAGTTTATCCTAAAAATTGTAAATATTCCATCCATGCTTTATCATCATCCCTTCAGGGTAGAGACTGTGGTCTGCCAGAACTCAATGCTTACTCTTGCAAAATACTCAGGATACATAATGGCCTGGGAATTTTCATACCTCTCTCCTTCCAATCTATGTAGGTGACAACAGCTCTCAGAAAAAAAAAATTTAAAATTAAAATAAAAGATTTTACAAGAGCTGTGAGACACATAGTAGCTCAGTGGAACTTTGAGTTACTTGGTTATGTAATCATCCAGTCTCAACAGTTACTGTTATTTCTTCTGTGGCATGAAAAGCAATTGAATTATTATAATTATCCCAAATACATAAAAATATTGTCCACTTCTTTAAGTTCAAGTGGCTGATAATTAATAACGGAATTTATAAAATACTAGTTAAGTAATTCCTTTCACATGTAAGCTGCAGAAGATGTAGCTTCTGAGTAATATTTTTAAGTAGGGCTCTTAGTCAATTCCAGAGCCAGTGTAATTATAATTACCTTCACTTTGCCATGGTGTTCAGTGTTTACTACACATAAAATGGCTTCAGCAGACTAATTTTAAAAATGCTGGTTAAATACCAAAAATATGAAGGGTTTCACAGATGTATACTTAAAACATTTCATTTTCTATAGTGTGTCATTGATAGTGTTGGTCTTGCACACAACTGAATGTACATTTGTTTACTATTTGAAAAAAAATACTGTTAAAATTTAACTGTGTATCATTCCAGTCTACCAAAGCTGTGGCAGAACTTTTTTTTATGTGCTTCTCAATAAAATTAAGGTTGCTGGCAAATTCTCTGCATTTTGTTTTCTTTTTAAAGTATATGTGAAGTACAGTGAATAGTTGACTTAGTAGTCATGGTGGAAAACACTTTACAAATAAGCCATTAATATAGAAATTAAGCCAAAATTTCTCTTGGCAGTGAAGGACATAACTTAGAAGAAATGAGATGTTATAATGTTCCAGAATGGTAACATTAAATACAGAACCACTCTTCTACTTCCTATGACTCTTCTGGCAATCAGACAGACCATGCACTGTACTGAGCTGACTTGAACCTATTTTTAGTCTAATTTCTTTATGCAATTGGACTCTCTCTCACATGAAACTTTCTGAAGAGTACATCCTATCCCAAGCAGATTTGACAGAGGTCAAATAATAAGTTTACAAAAAATCAATGGTTGAATATGACTGTAACTCACAAAATACTACCACCCTGAAATGTACTTTAAGTAAACATTTAGCATTTCCTTAAAAGCATGAAGCATCATTACCAAACAGACCAGAACACTAAAATGTTTGTAAAAACTCCTAAAATTCTATTTAAATCTTGTTTTATCTGTTTTATGTTTATTGTAATAAAGACATAAATTTGAATTCTCCATATAATTATATTAGCAAGTAAAATTTGTTAAGAGAAAGCAGATGTGCTTTCATGGTTTAATTTTGTAGGAATCCATAGAAGCAAGCCTAGGGAGATTTAGATAAAAAATAAAATCATCATACACTGATCAATAGCATCAAAATCAGCAGTTCCAAAGGGAGATGGCAGAAGAGATGTAACAAAGACTTAACATACATTTCAATGCAATAGACTCTTTCCTGTATCTTTATCTGTTTACAGCAATTATTGTTGATAGGCCTGTAAATAATTTGCTAATGAAAATATTACAAAAACTTTTCTAAAAAGGCAGTTCTGGGAGCACTGGTGGAAGAAAAGAAGGGTACTTCCTAGCAGTTGCTTATGTTTCTTTTTAAACAACGGTTTTAATTTTTGCTTGAATTTGTAGAGAGGACAAATTTCATTCAGTACTTACAAATATTAATTTCTCCTCTTTCTCAGCCCAACAGCTATCTTCTGCCATGAAATACAAAAAGTGGTATAATAACAAAGCAGTCCAGAGTGTTTTGCTGTGGGAAATAGATGCTGAATAATAATTCAAAAAAAACCCACCAAACATCTCATCTACAAATAAAGTAATAAAACCCAGCATACTCTGAACTACATACTGTATTACCTCTCTCAGCTTTCTAACTATTAATTTTTAAATGTAAAGGTCCTGTGGTCTAATAAAATACAATACCATTAAGAATAGCAAAGACTCAGTAGTGCAGCTCTAAAGTCCTCTCCAGCTAGCTGAGGTGTGGGTCAGTGTTCAAAGGATGTGCAGTTCTGTCTCTGATCCCTTTTTCTTCTTTCAGTGAACAAGCTCAAGTACAGTACAGCATGAGAGCCCTGCAAATCATCTGTCCTCTGGAGACAATTTCTATTTACAGTTCATACTACAGAGAAATCCAAGTCTGTGTAAGTGGCATAAAACGTGGGCCTTGGATGAGGAGGTTGCACTAAATACAGAGAACATTCATATCATAAAAGAGGTAGAAGCTAGTATGGAAAAGACCTTACAAGAAGCTTAAATTCTTTGCACTGATGCAAAACCAATTCAAACATATACTTGTTTAAAAGAAACAAACCAAAACAAACAGAATGGATGAAAAATATGTCAACACACCACATAATGTGTGAATGTAGTATGCAGAAATTGACTTGACTTTGAATTACAAACTTCCATGGGATCTGTTACTACTAGAAAAAGCAGCTTTCTGAAATAACATGGTATGTGACTACAAATCATTATTTATCTTCCTCCAGGCTATAAAAATATCAATGTATATTTTTATATCATAGAGTTGCTGGAAAAGAGGAACTTTCATGTGGAAATTAAAATGTCTATTGCTGTATCCTCTTTCAGAAACAGTCTAATTTGGTGATAATTGCTCTGACCTAAACATGATTATGTGGTGGATAGGTTCTATTAAAAAATTCTTTGGTTTTAATCAAGTGATAAATGAGAAGTGCATAAAAGGAAATTCTCATATTTTACATGCATATGTCAAGACTAGCCTGAAAGGGAGGTATATTAAGCTGGTTTTTCCTGGATGCTTCTTTTATCCAACATATTTTTGAGAAACCTACTTTTTGTGCAGCATTCTTGTTCTATATAATCTAATCTCCAAGTAGAATGGAAATACCATCAAAGACATTTTCTGATGCACCACGTTTAACAGATCTCTGTTCTGTTCAGTACAAAGGAAAAAGTCACCAACAAAGGAAAGTGGTAGTTGGTAATCCACATTTTGTACCAGATCAGGAATTCTAATATAATCACAATATCTTTGTTTCCAACAAAGCAATTTGGTCTGGGTGCACATGTCTCACTAAATCTCCTGTTCTCATACATCTTTTCAGAAGAAGGAGTAAGGGCTCCTTTCATAGGATTATTATTTATTGTATACGAATAGAAATACCAAAGCTTTTGTAAACCTTTTAAAATCTGAGTGCAAGTCCATTTGGACCTCCTGTCTTGTCTTCAGAGTCTTGGTAATTTTTAATTCCTCTTTTGGTTGAGGGATGGGAATATATTTAGACTTAAAACATCCTATCTAAACCTTCCATAAAATATTGTAAAAGGCTACTCTGGGGAATACTTTGAACTAGCTATGAAGCTTAACTAAGAGTCTACAGTAATTTTTAAAGAGCACTTGCCCAGTAAATGTAGAGTTACAAACTACTGAGGTTTGCAAAATAAAATCAAACCAAAAGAATTTAAAAGTCTGAAATTACATTACAGTTTAAATAGAATGAAAGGGGGAAAAAAAAAAAAAAAGAAAAAAAAGCTTGGAGATTCCTTACTTTTCTTGGTTGAATATCAGTTATGGACAAGTAAACACTGACTCAATCTGTGTGTAGTTCTGGGCCTTACAATCTGAAAACAAGATACCTGAATACATCCAGAGGAGGGCAGCCTAGCTGGTGGCAGGTACTGTGAAAATTGTATGTGGAGTCTGGGTTTGTCTGAAGAAAAGGAAGCTGGGGGGTGACCTCATTGCTTTCTTCAGCTTCCTGAGGTGCTGATAATCTGGGATGCAGTGACGTGACGCCTGGCAATAGCTCAAAGCCATGTCTCTCAAGGGAGGTTCAGACGACATAAGGAAGCATTTCTTTACCAGCAGGGTGGTCAAACACTGTCTGGTCAAACAGGTTTCCTAGAGAGGTGGTCAATGGGCTAAGCCTGACAGTGTTCTGTTCTCCTGTTCTGTTGCATTCTAAACCATTATAAATTCCCAGACATTTTGACCTCAGCATATGCTATGCATTCAATTCAATGAAGTCTGCAGTAACACAGAATAATTCAGGCTGGAAAGGGCCTCAGGAGGTCTCTAGTCCAACCTCTTCCTCAAATCAAGGTCATCTGTGAGATCAGACCAGATCACCTAGGACTTCATCCAGTCTGGGCTTGAGAACCTTGAAGGATGGAGGCTGCACCACCTCTGTGAACAACCTGGTCCCATCACAAACATGTCTTCATCACTTATTTTGTTTACTTAATAGATTTACATTTTGATTTATAGAAACTTATTTAGGTTCACTTAACAGACCTAGAACAATGTTAGCAAGTACCTTTTATTGCTGTGGTTAGAGGCTGGGCTGGTCACTGGACAAATGACAGATGCTCTCTATTAACCTCTCTCCCATCCCAAGGGAGAAGAGAAAGTCAATAAAGGAGACTGACATACAGATTAGAAAACTAAAACAGCTTTAATGAAAAATGATAATAAAATGAAACTGTGGCGTGTTGACCTTGGCTGACTGCCAGGTACCCACCAAGCTGCTCATCACTCCCTGCCTCTCAGCAGGACAAGGAGGAGAAAATAAGATGGAAAAATCTTAGGTCAATATAAAGACAGTTTAATGAAAACAAAGCAAAAGGCTACATGTGGAAGTGAAGAAAAACAAAGATTTATTCTCTACTTCCCATCAGCAAGTGATGTCTGCATTCCCCTCCCTCCCAACCCCTTCCCCCTCTTTTCACTAGCTTTTATTGTTGAGCCAATGCCATATGCAATGGACACTGGGGAAGTCCCAGACTGGGCTCAGCAGCAAATGGGAACCAGACTCAGGAGCTGGATTCTGGAACTGGATTCAGGAAAATATGGATCAGGATTGAAGGCTGAACAGATAGATTCCTTCTTGGACACTGACTTGAACTCACGATCCTTCATTTCTGTACTGAGCATGACATATATGGGATGGAATCCCTTGTTGGTCAGTTTAGGGTCACCTGTCTTGTGTGCTTCACCCCACAGGTTCAGCCTTTCACGTTCTGCACCCTCAACATGTTATACAAGATTTAGGAGTAACCTTGGTCTGCACAGGACCAAGAGCATTTCTGCAAATGAATCATTGGTAGTAACTAAATATGGAGTGTTATCATCGATAGGAGCAGACGTTGTCTGTGAAAATAGGCTGTTACCTTCAGCAAGTACCGTTAGAAGAACTGAGCTGAAAAGTAAAATCACTGAACAGAATTAGTTCTGTTCTCATTCAAACCAGGACAGTTGCCTTCTCCTATACATGTGCATACTAAATGAACTGCTCCAAAACTTCACTTCCCTACCTATCTCAGTAAATATTCATTTTATAGCGTAGGACAGAATGCATCTTTTTTGTTTGGTTTTATTTATTGCTTCAGGATGGTCTGAATCAGAGTTGGTACTAACTGAACATCTGTAAAACACAGAAAGCTCTGAAGCCAGCACCCTTTTCACACTCCTTCCTGTGCTTACCACCTCTTTCAGGATACAAATTGAGCCTTTCTTAAGTAGCCATAATTCCAAGTGAAATTAGCTTAAGTAGGAAAAAAGTGAATTTGGCCCAAAAAGTAAATCAAGGGGGACCTCTTGCAATATTTTTTTTTAACTCGCTATATAAATATTAAAGTTGGGATTTTGTTAACTGGTGTTCTTTAGAGATATCACTTAGGTTTTAAGTAAATTTTCACTACAGTTTCTTTTAACTTAGACAAATAGCCTTTAAAGATATGTTAAAAAAATACTAACCCTTTGGGTTTAGATGGCAAATGTTCCAAAGTTGTCTGGCAATAGATAATATTTGTTTGGGGGTTTGCTTTCTTTTTTTAATATAAAAATATTCCAATTTTAATGATTACTTATTTTAAGTATAAAATTATGTTACGACTTCAACCATACCCTGCTCAGAATTGTTTTTTCTCTTCCCTCCCCATCTCTAGCCCCTAAACACATGGTATTTTATCCTGAATGTGGTTATGGATTTCCAGCAAAATCCAGATTTTCAAAAAAAAGGCTACAATCCTTAATAAGGGAAAAGAAACTGATTATTTAATAAAAAACTATTTGCCTCATTAGTCTTTGGAATTAAATTCATGTGCACAAAACCAAAGAATTACACACACTGGGTAAGGACAGTAAGTGCTCACAATTGCTAAGCTTTCAGCCCTTGTGATATAGTTACCACATGAATTGCTCAATTCACTACAGCAGTTTCCAATGTATAAGTCTAGAATATACAAAACCAAGGAAAAAAAGGTCTTTTGATAAAAGCTGTCAAAGGTTGATAATTAAGAACTTACAGAGAAACAAAGAAATTGAGCCATTTCTCTGTGTGTTTTATCTTTAATATTATGACTACTTTTTTCAATTGTGTTATATTGTCATTCTAATTGACTGTCACTGATGCAGGAACCTACTGATGAACATGACGAACACAGCCATTGTAAGATGTAGGTACTTGGTGTTCTGGTTAGGATAAAGATGCAAATAAAATTGCCTTTAATGGTCTGTGTTTTTCTCTGTGTTGAAGCAGCACTAAAAAGTGTTAACCAGATCTTAAGTGCAGCAAACAAAGCATAAACACTGCACTTCAAAGTATCTTTGCTCTACATGTAAAATCTTGGATGACTTTAAGAGCCCTGCAAAAAAATAGCAAAATACAGTAGTCAGTCTTGGGAAAACCTTAACGATGTCGCATAGAAAATACAGAACTTTTAAAATTACTGGGTTTATTTTCAAGTATTTGGTGTTGAATTCAGATATTGTCTTTGGGAGTTTTCAGAATCTGCCTTTCTTTTGGTACCCAGAAATTTAAAAGACAATTTTGTGCCATGTTAGTTCTGTCAATGCAATAAATATTATTAAATATGATTGATTATTAAATGTTAAAATAGTTCATTTGTGTGGGGAAAACTGCTAATCTGTAAATCCTATTTTATTTCAGTTACTTAGCTAGAACATGTTACATCATCCTTAAGCACGTATTATCTCCTGAAGTCATTCACCACTGCTGCCTATCCCATCTCTCCCCTGGCCATCCCACAACCTTGGAAGTCCATCTCAGAGGCTAATTGACAATTCAATTGACAGCAAGGGGGTGAGCTGTGGGGGTAAGTTTGTGGAGGAGAAGTTGTGGGGAAAAGATTGCTGAGGAAAGTTGTGAAAATCCTGACTCATTGGATTTTTATAGCCTCATTTTTACCTCAGGGCAACATAGGAAGATGACATTTCTGACTAGCTAAAACTATTATTGCACATACCAACATGAACCAAGGGAGTTTTTGTACTCTAAACAACACAGAGCATCATAATCACTTTGAATTACACTCCAGATTCCTTTTCTTACACTGCTGCTTGACCAGATATATTCTTCATGTTCTGTACTAAATCTACTGATTTAGTACACTTATGTGTACTTGCAAAACCAATGACTCATAATGGTGGGCTTTCAGAGCTAGAGACAGTAGTTAAAATTCCCTACAAAACCCTAGTTCTTTGTTTAGCTGTTTTTTGTTCTAGCAGAGAATTTCCAAGAAAAGTAAATTCAAGGTGCATCTGGGTTCATAATGAGCAGCTAATCTGTCTAATCAGGGTGCCTACCTGTCACATTTTGCTGGGACAGAATCACAGGCCTGCCATGGTTTGGAGTCAGCCAGGGCAGCTGACCTGAGTTGGCTCACATGTGTATCCCAGGTCATTAAATGTGGTGGTCAGTATAAGGAGGGAAGATAGCCGAAGATGGCGGGGGGGTCCTTCTGCTTGGGCTCCTGCTTACTGTTCTCCTCTTCCAGTTACTAATGTCTCCCTTCCTGTTTATTGTGACCACTGTACATTTGCTTGGCTTGTTGCAAGAACAGAGAACTTTGTACAGTTTTGTATTCAACAAACAAGGACTAACTTAAACACTAACCACATTCTGGTACAAC
>JANIJG010018295.1:189611-223363 GCA_024611175.1 Megaceryle torquata | reverse complement strand
TTTGGTTGTTTTTGTTTTGTTTTGTTTTTTTTTTCCTTTGTTTTGTGTTGATTTTTGATTTAAAAAAAAAAAAAAAACCGCAACAACAAAAAACAACCCCACAACGCCCCCCCCCCCCAAAAAAAACCAAAATAGCAACAAAAACATAGAAACCATTCCAACCCTCCAAAACCTCCAAACCATCAGTACTTTTCTAGTTATTCATAAGTGCAATTGGTCTCAGTACATATAACATGTCTGCATTTGTCTTCATTAGGATTATGTAAAAAAGGACAGATGGGTCAAAGCATTTGGGGTCTGACCTTCCTTGTACTGATCTTTGGTGGAGATCCTGTCATGAATTAGACTGCCATGTGTTAAGATCTCTTTCTTCTAAAGTAACCCCCCCATTCTCCTAGAGAAGGCTGGGGTCTCTGCTGCACATTCCAGTCTCTTGGCTCATCTGTGTCAATACTTTGTCCTTTGATACTGGCTTGATCTTGACCAGCTCAGTCAAATACCATTACCATACTGTGGTGCCTTCCACGTATTTGTCTCTAAATGCACAATTGATATGTATGTATATATCAAATCCCAACTCCTCTTGCTCTTCTTTGAAGTTGCAAATTTTACATATTCTCCCTACATATTCATCACAATTATATCCTCATGCTTCTTTATTCCTCTGCCAATTACATCAGGATTTTCTCTTTCTTTGATATCTACATAAGTGGGTGTTCTCAGCTCCTCTAAAGCCTATTCACTTATTAACATGGACTTGAGAAATTAATTTCCATCAGCCTATATGGACAGTCACTAGGGTATCTGTTAAAAACCCTAATCATTCTTGATTCCAATAAAAGGCTAGACCACAGGGAGACTTTTGCCAAAAAAACTTTATTCATACAGTTACAAGAGAGGTCTTTGAAACCTATTTCTGACTTTGTTTCTCCTCATCCCCATCAGTGGCTCAGCAACACACAACAGTAGGTTTTATCCACACCAGCTGTTTGGGGACTTACAGAAGTGGGTAAGCCAGACTGCTCGCATATGTTTCAGAGATGATTCCTTCCTATTTAACCTCCCAGCTAGAAAATTAGTAGAAACAGCTTCATCCTTTAAGTTGCCAAGCACTCTGCATTTTGGATCAACAATTGCAAATTCTTTGAGGATTGCAACATTTGCTTCTTTGGCATCTCTGTTATACATGCAACTATTTGTAACACATAAATTATCAATGCATTCTCAAAGAACATGTGTCTAATTTATTCCAATGTAAAAATAATGTTTGAGGAAAAATATCTTTGAAATTTTTAACAGGTTGTGTTCATATTGGGCAAACATAGTTCTTCCTAGGGAGTTTGGTTGCAGTTGAAAGCTAATATCTGATTTTTTCCTTCAGTAGTATTTTAAAAATATACAGCCTTTAAAGCTAGGTGCTAAACTGATGTTTGTTATTGATGATTCATACCGTATTAATCCTGATTCAGTTAAGCTACAATGTTATTGCAATTAAACTATAAGTGGATATATGATATTTTTATCTCACTTGTCTCTGAAATTTTGTATTTTTGCTGTCTTCCTGTGTGAAACACTTCAGACCTTTTTTTTTTTTCTTTTCTTTTTTCTGGAAAAAAACAACAAAAAGAATAATGTCTTCCTAATAACCACTTGTTAAAAACATTTGCCTAGGATATAAAAATTTCAATTTGTCAAATTTATATCAGGGAATATAACAGATTTGTAAATATATTTCTTATAGGTGCAAAACGACTAAATTATTGGGAAATGAGGATGTTATTCCCTGCCTTTTATTTTTAATAGAAATTTCAGTGTACCTGGAGAAAATCTCCAATGAAAAAAAAATAAAAACAAATTATTAACCCAAAAAGGATAAAAACAAAATTGTAAAATGTTAGTTTTGTTGATCAGAGTTCTCTAAAAGAAAAGCTGGTAGTAAGGAATTTCCAACCAGCTTCTACAAGGAACTGGGCAAAGAAATACCAAATAGTTGCCTTGTGTCCAAAAGCACCTGTAGTTTCTGAGGCAAACAGAAGCTCAGTCCTGTGGAGAAGTTAACACAAAGCATAAATGCAAAACTACCATAGAAGTTATCTCAATAATAATTCAATTATACCAGTAAAGATTTTCTTTTTAAATTTTTATGGAGGCACAAGATTCGTTTGCTGAGAGAATGTGGGAGAAGATCCTAAAATAAAATGAAATAAAAGTATTATGAATTTATATAAAGAATTACAAAACTAGCTCTGAATTATTACTGTTTGGCAACCACCTTGAAAATTCTGAGATATGAGAATAAAAAAACATGTCATGTTGCAGTCTGTCTCAGTGACATGAAGACTCAAACGCTGTTTTTGCTGTTAAATAGTTACCATCACAAATCTGCCATATGTTGCAGTGCTTATAGAATGCTCATTGTGTTTCCCATCTTTCAGGAATACAGCAGGAGAACATGGTCAGAGGCTGTCATAGGCTTAGTGACCATGAAATGATAGAGTTCACAATTCTTGGTGAAGTAAGAAGGGGGGTCAGCAGAACCACTACCATGGACTTCCAGTGGGCTGACTTTGGCCTGTTCTGAACTCTGGTTGCAGAATTCCCTTGGGAGGCAGTCCTAAAGGGAAAAGGGTTCCAGGGAGGATAGACATTATTTCAGAAGAAAGTCTTAGAGGCACAGGAGCAGGATGTCCCCATGTTCCACAAGACAAGCTGTTGGGGTAAATGATTAACCTGTCTGAACAGGGAGCTTTTTCTGGCACTTAGGCAAAACAGTAACAGAAAGAAACAGGACACCCCAACTGGACACTCACAAGTCTATGGTTTTGGGCAGAATCCAACTGAGAGTGTTGAGTGAGCTGGCAGAGGAGCTCAACAAGTCTCTCCATCATTTATCAACAGTCCTGGTTAACAGGGGATGTTCCAGATAACTGAAGGTTCACCAGTGTCATGCCCATCTACAAGAAGGGCTCCAAAAGGATCCAGGGAACTACAGGCCTGTCAGTCTGACCTTGGTGCCAGGGAAGATTATGGAGTGGTTCATCTTGGGTATGGTCACTCAGCACATTGATGACAACCAAAGGATCAGGCTTAGCCAGCATGGGTTCAGGAAAGACAGGTCCTGCTTAATGAACTTGATCTCCTTCTATGCCCAGGTGACCCACCTATTGGATGAGGGAAAGGCTGTGGACATTGTCTACCTGGACTTCAGTAAGGCCTTTGACACCATCTCCCACAGCATTCTGCTAGAGAAGTTGGCAGCTCATGGGTTGGACAGGTGTATTCTTCATTGGGTTAATAACTGGCTGGATAGCTGGGCACAGAGAGTTTAAATGAACAGAGATAAATCCAGTTGATGGACAGTCACTAGTGGTGTTCCCCTGGGTATGATTTTGGGTCCAATCTTGTTTAATATCTTTACTGATGATCTGGACAAGAGGATAGAGTGCACCCTCAGCAAGTTTGCAGATGACACCAAATTGAGTGGGAGTGTTGATGTGCTCAAGGGTAGGAAAGCTCTGAAGAGGGATCTGGAGAGATTAGATCAATGGGCTGACGTTAATGGGATGATGTTTTAAGAAGGCCAAGTGACGGGTCCTGCACTTCAGTCACAACAACCCCAGGCAATCCTACAGGTTTGGGGAGGAGTGACTGGAAAGCTGCCTGGTGGAAAAGGACCTGGGGGTGCTGATGGACAGCTGGCTGACCACATCCAGCAGTGTGCCCAGGTGGCCAAGAAAGCCGAGAGCATCCTGGTCTATATCAAAACCAGTATGTTCAGCAGGAGTAGAGAACTGTTGGTGCCCCTGTACTCAACACTGGTGAGGCTGAATCTTGAGTACTGTGTTCAGTTTTGGGCACTGCAGTATAAGAAAGACCTTGAGGTGCTGGAACAAGTTCAGAGAAGGGCAACGAAGCTGGTGAAGGGTCTGGAGAAAATGTCTTATAAGGAGTGCCTGAGGGACCTGGGGTTGTTTAGTCTGAAGAGAAGGCTGAGAGGAGACATTATCACTCACTACAACTACCTGAAAGGAGGTGGTAGTGAGGTGGGTGTTGCTTTCTTCTGCCAGGTGACTAGTGGTAAGACCAGGGGAGGTTTAGTTTGGATATCAGGAAAAAATTTTATACTGAGTGGTTAGGCATTGGAACAGGCTGTCCAAGGAGGTAATGGAATCACCATCCCCGCATGTTTAAAAAATGTCTAGAAGTGGCACTTCAGGACATGGTTTAGTGTCCCTGATAATATTCAGTAGATGGTTGGATTTGATGATCTTGAAGGTCTTTTCCAACCTTAATAATAATGATGCTACTAATAATGATCTATTCCATCCAAAGCAGCATAAAAACATTTTTCATATCCTGTCAAATACAATTTATGTGGGGGGAACTTGGAAGGCCAGGTCAAAGCCTATAGAAAGCATAAGGCCCTTTAAATACTCTTAAAGACATGTGGAATTTAAAAAGCTCACTGGCCTTGTAAGTGAATTTTGCAGCTAAAGACCCAATTATGAACTCAATACTGCTCCTGCAGAAGTCATTGGCAATGCTGGCATTCCTGTCACTTAACATTTCTTTTTAATTTAGTAATTCAAACAATTAACTGCCTAGATGTTTAGGGAGAATAAATATAATTAAAATGGTGCAGCTTTTCATTATTGTTGTCTGCATAAATTAATAATCTCAAAGAATTTATCTAACAAGGGAAAAATGGTAGACTTAGAAAATAGTTAAAGGAGACCATTATTTTTCTAATTTAAATTGTTATTATCAGGAACAAGGAGAAAAACAAATCAACAAAAATTAAGACTATGATGTATTAATTCTCTAATGAGTTAAAAGGGATAAATGTGAAATTATATTAATATTTTAGATATTAAGGGAAAACAGAGATATCTTAGATAATAAGATATTGGAAATTAATCTTATACTTATCTATGATATAAAAAAAATATATGGGAAGCAGCTGATAAAGGAAATTTATTTTGGATTACATATATGGATTGGCAAGTCTTCACTGAAGAGAATTAATCATGCATCACTTGTTGATCTCTATCAACATATAACGTAGAATATTTTAAGCAGTTCTTTACTAACCAATATTTTAAATCTCTTGAATTACATAGAACAGCAAGGTAAAATTAACAGATCACTTAGCATATTTCAATAATTTACATGATAAAAATGAAGAACCCTACAAGAAAAGCACAATATCTTGAAGGGAAAAATGACATGAAAGGGCACCCAAGAAGCCATACATCCAAGTTTTCATCAAGAAATAAGAGATTTTGAAGTAGATCTCTAACTGAAAACAGACTATTCCTTATACTTTTTAATTTTATTTTTTTTTTTTTGAAAGAGGTTGGAAAGTAAACTAGGTGATTCTTTGATTTGGCCTATCAAGCCTATGCATAAGAATGTTCTTCTAATTTTTATGTTTTTCAAATTAACATGGTATGCAAAAATTTAGCAGAGATCTACTGTGAAGTTACTGATAAGGTACTCAAAAGGATATAACATTGCTATCTAAATGTACTGTTTGGCAATTTGGAAGTGGCCTACAGGTAAGGTCGGATGATGACATATAAATTATGTAATTGGCTTCATCACAGAACCAAAAGAGTATCTATCTGTTGTTGGAAGTAATAGGACCCCATGTTATACTGAAATCTGTAGTATGGCATAAACCATCTAACTAAATCTGCAAGCTGAAAAATGAGTGGTTGTTTGTCATAACATGACTATTTCTTTACATCATCTATTGACTGTTGAACTGTAATATGAAATTATTTGTAATATTGCAATTTAAAATTGGTTTCATTTGTAAATTATAAAACAGTTTCTTAGCATATCCTATAATTTTGTGCATATTGTCATAGCACCTATCTCAGATGAGTGGTGGATGTAGTGACTGGGAAAAAGAAATAATTGCTATCATTCTTCTGTGGATGAGGAACCAAGAGAAAATCTTTAAAAGGTTATAGGCATCCAGTTGGTTCAGTAGGTGACAGACACATTAATACTAAGAAAAATATGGAGCTAAATGAAATGCCTACAGACTAAATGAATGGAATTCTACTCAATAACCCCTAAAAGCAATAGGAACTTACTTAGTTTGATATTTTGATGTGTCTTGACCTTTACTGAAATAGGCCTATGTTGCTGTGTGCGTACATCTGCAGGAGAAATGACTGTTGATGCTGGACTGCTGGAAAAAAGTTATTATTACTTCTCTTTCTGCATATAGACCTCTCTAGACTGATTAGAAATGAAAGTTAATCTAGTGTTCTTCTTGACAGCTGTCTGGAAACAAAAGTTGTAGATAGTTCTAGATGTTTTTTAAGTTATTATTCTTGGTTTAGATACAAGGAGAATCGTTTAATATCTTATATTCTTAATGGAAATAATAAATTTTAGTGAGTCTGTGAAATCTTCCCTGATACAAATTTTTTGCTTGAGCTGTGTCTTATTTGTTTATCTTCCTGGCCACAAGGTGTTTTCTGGTCTTGTATCTGTTAAAGAAAATCAGCATCCATCTAAGCCAGATATTAATTTTAAAATCCTGCCTGACTACCACTTTGGAAAATTATACAGTATCTTAGTGCAATTGGTATTAACTAGTAATCAGAGAGCCCTTTTAATTAGCTCTAAGTATGGCTTTTCATAGCGTATTACTTCTGTAACCAAGGTCATTTGAACCATAATTTCTTGAGCAACATAAATCAGGAACATACATTTAAAAAAGAAAAACAAGCTGAATCTATAATCAAAAGTAACATTCAGCAGCTACTGTTATCTTCTTATCCGTTAATTAATTGAGGTTTTCTGTTGAATTATAACACAAGTCAGTTTTTCTAGATGGTTCATTAAAGGCCAGATTTTATTACATATTACATGCTTTATGCTTTTCACACAAACTTATTATATTGCTCAGAGAAGGTGATCTTTTAAAGCACATTAGACTAATGTTCCTGAAACTCCATCTAATGTAAGTTTTATTGAATTGCTGTAACTAAAAAGGTCACCTAATGATTTGTTCAGATAATGGATTTAGTGAAAGGAAAACAAAATGAATGGGTTATTGTAGTAACTCTGACCTTGAGATACATTTCTATTTCTGAGTTTTTTCGGTTTCTGAGATCTATTAATTTAACTACAAATGAAGAAGCTAAAACATATTTATAATATTGCTGCCAGTTTTTAACAGCAAGTGTAATGCAAAGGAAATGTAAAAGATATTTGTTCCAGTCTTGTGAGGTGTATTACATACAGTAATAGCTAATACCTTGGAGCAGCTCAGCAACATATTTGTTTTAAGATCCCTATAGAAGCTTGCCTAAAATTCACATCTCATAAAGTAGCTTCTTGTTCAGACAACTGGTTCTGACTTTTGTCCTGTTTTTTCTCTCTCCTCTCTTTCCCTGTGAAAATGAGGACAGTTGTACACCTCTGTCAAACATATGAACTGAGTAGATATATAATCATGTGTGAAGATAGTAAAGTGCTCAAGTGCTACAGCATTGAGACAGGAGAATACCAAAACAAACAAGCAACAACAACAACAACAAAAACCCACAAACAAACAAACCACCCCCAAACAAACAAACAAACAAAAAACCAACCAACCAAACAAACAAAAAGTTACTTGTTCTGCTTCAGTGTGAACCGAGGTGTTTAATTGCCCTATTGTCCATTCTCCAAAATGTAGATAACGCGTCTGTCTCTCAGTTTTGTCTTGCATATCTAGATAAAGGCTCTTTATCAAGAGAAGCTTTGTACCATCTGTGATAGAAAATGAAACATAGCGCATCACTGTTAGCGGAAGTAGCCATGAATGTGGTTCATCAATAACCAATAATGAAACATGCTAAGATTATCAGAGTATAGGCTACTGAGTTTACTTAAGGAAAGGAGATTGTTTTAAAGGGATCTTTTTGTTTTCCTAAAACTGAATGTGAATATGGTAGAGACAGCAGAGAGGAGAAGAGACTTCCCACTGGTTCTGCTTGTTAACCTTAAGTATTAAAAAGAAAAATCATCAACCTTTTTAAAGTTCCATTTTTTATTGTGTATGTGAAACTGGGGAAAAGAAAGTTACTTACAGGCTTCAAACTAAACTTCTGCTTGATTGGTAATGCATGACTGGTAATACTTGAGATGGATAAAAGGAAATAATGACAGAGGATGATGATATACAAGGTAGAACTGGAATTTAGTTGTACACATTGCAAAATGACTGCCATAGGGCACTGGAAAAATAGCACTTAGGAAAGAGATAGATTCTCTGCATCTCACTGTTTTTGAATCAAAAATGTGTGCCTTTCTGACGTAATGATTTAGTTAAATACAATTAAAGGGACTACATACAAGCTTATTGGGTGAAACAGTTGCATTTATATGCCACGGTTTAATGGTTTCCTTCAGCCTTAGAATTTATAAATCCTTTAGGACAGACATTTATTGTTTAAATATTCCCTTGAAAGACAAAGTGTGAAAGAGCTACATTATTAAGTTTGTGATCTGGTAGGGGCCATTTTCTGAGAGAGGACAGCTAGTCGGTGATGTGGAATGTATATTATAGCTTACTTTTTAAATATACAAAACTAGCTTTAACTTTGAAATAGAAAATACTTTTCTTTCTCATTTTTTTTGTTAATTAAGAAGTAGTAACTAAAGATCCAGAGGTAATGAGGGGGCTTATAAATTGCAGCATCTAGAGAGAAAACAACAGTTGAGCATAGATATGGAGCTGCCTGAAGGCTCTTTTAAATAATTCTTGATACTGCAACACTAAAGACTGACAAAAGCTGTCTGGCTTTCTCCCAGGTTTTTCAACTTCAAACAGCTGTTTGGCAGATGGGTAACGTTAGTATACATTGATGATACACCTGTGCTCGTCCTGCTGAGAGCACTTCTTGTCTTGACTTGGATCCTATAATGGGGGGAACATACCCCAACTGTCTGACAATTCCTTTTAAACATTTGCCACTAAGTAAATGGGATGCAGCATTAGCTTTTGTTCCTATCTGTGCTAGGATATATGGGTTTTCTATTGGCAGTAAGCTTGGTCAGTGCTGCAATGCTGCATGTCAATACCTGTCCCCAGCTGATGGAAACAAGCCAAGGAAGCCAGTGAGCAACAACACAGGGGCTAACTTGTTTTGCATCTCAACAGAGAAAATTAGCCCATGGTCTTTGGGTGCTTGTGGCCAGACTGCTCTGGTATCTGTGACAGCTTGTTTGAAGCAAGCTCATGTCTTTCTATGCTATACTGTATCTGCAGTCAAAACATGCCTCAGGCCTCCTCTTTCCTCCAATTACTCCCCAGCTCTTTCATAGAATACTGCAAAGTATTCAGGGTGAGAATTTTTCTCTTCTGGCTACAAACTGGTTATACATGGATATTTCAGCAATAAACCTCCAGCTACCACAATGATAATGAAGAGGAGAATGATTAGGCTAGTAACAATAAATAATCCTTTTACAGACAGGAAAAGATAAGTATGTATATATCATGGTGTGGGAAAAAAAAAAAAAAAAGAAAATGTGCCAATTATTTTCTATTTCTTACAATAAAATAAGCTGGCTCAGAGATGCTCAAGGGCTTACAAAGTGAGGCCAATTTAGGGTATAAAAAAACCTTAAAAAAATCAAATCTAACACATCTGTTTAAAAGTTTATACAGCCATAAGAAGCAACCTTCAGAAGTCACTAGGCTGGAGAATTAATTTAACTCTGGAAAAAATCACTGCATGAACCAGGCCTCACTTTTGAATGAACATTTTCTTTTTAAGCAATTAGTATCTTTTTCTCAAACATTTGCAAAAGAGGAAAGAAAAAGGCATAAGCAACACCTCCATTAGTAAGATAACATGGCTGCTTCAAGGCACAAAACTATATTTATTGCATGAAAAAAACTAAAAGTCTAATGAAACAACCAGCAAAAGGATGGCAACTCAATATCTAGGTCTATTTCAAGCCCTTTAAAAATGCTTTTGATAATGAGAGTTACTTTTGCTGAAGCGACTGTCACAAAAAAATATAAAAGTGTCTGTTGATCTTAGTTGATTATTGAATTTATCAGATATTTTATCATACCTACTATGGACAGCTGATTTTCATTTTGCATTTCCTCATTCTAGCTGTAGTCGTCAAGATTCACAATTTAAAATAGATGACTCATGTATTAGTAAATGCAAATAACATGCTTTTTGTGATTTCTTTCTTTTATGCCTTGCTGAATGGGATGCTTCTAGGCCAGTGCTTTCATTTTAAGAGCAAGGCCTGCTGTTGATTTAATGAATCACATCAGAACTTGCAATATGCTATGTAAGACTGAAAGTACCATTGTCTATGACACATCATGCATTCAATGCAATGTCTGGGTTCAGTCAGATGCATCCCCACACTATGTAATTTTTACTTATAAATAGACCCTTAATGCAAAAGTTTCTCAAATGCCACTGTGATTTCTGCCAGTATGCGGATCTCAGGTATCTAAGAAATAGTTTTTGCTTTACTTGGATGAAGTTTTGTCAAAACAGTCATACTGAAGGTATATGTGTTAACTTCTCAATGTGACAAAATGTTGGAAGCTTGTCCCTATAGCTGGACCGTCCTGTGGGCTGCAGGGTGGTGGCACAGCCACAGTTGCCAACTCCAGTGCCTTGTGAAATGGCTTTAGTGGCTGAGGCTATGTATGAGTAGCCTGATTTAATCTGCATGCTTTTTGACCTCTCTTTGGAAACCAACTGAGATTTTAGCAAAATTCACACCTAGACGCTTTCTTTCCCCCTCTGAAATCTGAGGTTTGTTTTTGTAAAAGTTTATCATTATTCCTAATTAGCTAGTAATAGGATGCCAATTACTTATGTATATTAGAAGTAATATGCACAAATGTTCCTTTTAATTTTTATGCATTAATACATTTGCATTTTAGTTTTACATATGTGTGCTTCTGTAGCACTGAGACCCTAAAACAGGTTTACACAAGGATCACTCACTGTCTGATTAGTAATTACATATTCTGTTCAGAAGACCTGATTATTCTGTCTTAATTCTAGCACCAAATAACTGTTATAGTGGAATAGACATGTCCATTGCTGACAAATGGACCAGGACTTCCTCACTTTTCCTACATGGTTTTATGAGCACATCTATTGCACTATCCTTATGAAAATGCCTGCAATTTATTTTCATCGTGACACTTAAATCTCTCTTATGAACATATGGTAGAACATGGAAAGAAAGTGAGATCTGTGTATTTTGAGGTAGAATCAGTCATGTCTTATTAACCATATAAATGTTAGAGGTCTTGTCTAAGCCAGTCATGAGACCTGTTAAGTGAGACAGGATTGTTCAGACAGTCCTTCATTTATCTTAGTTGTCTATTTTAAGACTGAATGAATCTGGAAGCAGTTGTCTCTATTGTTTCTACAAATAAATTAGAACTCTGGTTTAGACTAAGAGCCTAAGTTTTATGTGGCTAAAGGCAGGTAAAATAAATATCAGTCCTGTGGTTTTCCAATTACAAGTGGATAATCTCTGGATCAGATAGTTTAAGAACTGAATGACTACTCAGATCTTTCCCACCATCATTAAAAATTTCTTTGAAATTCAGAATAACCAGGCAAACAGATCATGTTTTCTTATGTCTGCATATCAGACTGGAGGAGTGATCTGAAAAAATCAGTTTATATAGTAAAAAAGCGCTTGTACAAAAGTAATTGTATTTCCTTAGCCTTGTTTGTTCTGTGAAGTGAATGAGGCTCAGGTAGCATAATTAAGGACTTTCACAATATATATGCACAAGGAGACTGATTCAAGGTTGTATTGGTAAACCATAGTATAGTATATTTGAACTGTAAGATCCCTAATTTCTCAATTTAAATGTTTCTTATGTGTGGATAATTAGCTTAAGCTATGGTGATGCTGATACAATACAGATTTTGAAGCAGAACTAGTATTGCTGCATGACTCTGTCAAAGAATTTGGGGTCAATGTTATACTCCTGTCTTTTCAACAGACTCTTTTGCATCCCCCCAAAATATCCTTTGTGATTTATTAATCTTAAATGTCCTCACTCCAGCCAGCTGACTGTTTTGTCATCATTGCATTGGGCCAAATTCAACTTAGATCTTCTTTATAACATATTTTTAATGTGACTACCATTTTATCTAAGCAACTTGTGCATCATCAATATATAACTCAGTAGTTAATAGAGTAGGTTCTGAAATCAAAACATAATGGACAGTAGGAATAAACCAAACAACAACATAGAAACCTCCTCAGACTCATGTTGTCCTTAAATTTGGTGTCTCTAATCCTGATTAGAATAAGCCATCACTGTAATAATTAATCAAAGTTTATTTCTTAGGTTGGTAAGTAGCCAGAAAAAAAAAAGTATTATTTACATGAATTTATTATGTTTATCTGTCTGATTTTATGATGTGAACAGCTTTTTTAAGGAAAGAATTTGTAAAAAGCTTGAAAACATACAGTTTAAGTAGATATTTGTTTGACATTCTTATCCCATAGAGCCTTCTACTAGAACTGCAATCTAATTCATTAACGTGCCGAACCACAGAAGCATAAAATGATGTTGGAATAAAATCCCATAGTACTTACCAGTGTTTGTGAATGACTAATGCTGTTAGGGATATTTCCTGTCATTATCTGCTTGTGAAGGAGAATGAGAGGGATTTCTTCAGATAAAGTATTAAGCCTCCCTACACAAAGTACAGGCCTGATGCAGTGAGTGGTATTAAAGGAAAACAGAGCTGAGATTACATCGTGTGGAGTGCCATTTTTTACTGTTGTCACTACTTAAAATATCATAATGGTTTTGGTGACAGTTACTTAACCCCCAATATAGAACATTTTAGCCTTTATACTATGAAGTAATGGGTTTGAAGTAGGATATTTGACCACAGCATTTGCAAATAATTGGCATTTTAGTCTGATAACACTTAGCATCTTCACTGGCCTCATTAATTTTGTTTCAGTTAATTTAAATATTTCAGTGTAGCCTAAAGCCGTGCTGAATTTAGCTGTGATTTCTTATCTGACACATCAATTTCTGTTAAGCTGATCAGTTTTTTAATAGCAGATTTTCTGAGAAAACAGAGAAACAGCTTGATTCTCTCTGGGGTGTCTGTGGACTACTAATGTATTAATGTCCATCAACTTCCTGGAATCTTATTTTATTATTATTATTATAATTTATTTTCCAATAAAGAAAATTACCAGACTCTCCACAGTTTTGTGGAGAGTTTCATGATGCTTACAGAGATGGAAATGAGAGATTAGACCCAGAAGCTTAGAATATATCCTATGGGACAGTCTGTTACTGTAAACAATTATCTTTTAATCAGAATTTAATTATGACCACATATGACACATTTCAGAAAAGAGTTAAACACATAGATTTCATGTTTTGTGACCACAGAATACAGTATGACATATGTTAAAATATCCTCATTTATGGTAAAATTGTTCCTACAGAAAAAAATATTTTTAAATAAAAACCTTACAGTTTAAATATTGCTTATTGTTCCTAAAAACAGGACTTGGGTCTTAAACTGTTAAAAACAGTAGGAATGTTTTTATATCTTTTTGTAGCAGGTCAGTGACCTTCATTCATTTACCTTCTGAGTTGATTTACCTTTTTTGTAATTAATTTCTGAGTTTAATATTAAAAGATGTGCTGAAATGTTTCTACCCTGATGGTATATTTTAAATAAATTTTCAAATGCTTAAATTAAGCTTTAAGAAAGAAGTTACATCTCCGAAGCTTTTTTTTAAGGTGAACATTTCATATTAGCTAATGTATATTTTTATAAAAATAAAACCCAAATATCCCTTTATAAATAATTATATACATATGTAAATGAATATATATGCGTATATATATGTATGCATGTATATGGATTTCTCTGGTTTAATGCCAGTGTATTTCAGTGTATGGCATCAAAGAACAGATTCAAAGGATATTAATATTCATGGTAGTCCTGTTGGTACAGAACAAGATCATTAAAATCTTAGTGTTGAATTTGCTTGATAAATAAATCCAAAGAGAACTTGAATTGAGATACTAGATTTGCCCCACATGTCCTATGGTTATAGGAAATTAGTTAACTGTCATTATGTCTCACAGAAATATAAAAATTCTAATTTTGTGTAGTTTAGCATAATTTTATAATAGTTTATAAAGTGTATAGCTTCTATATCATAAAGGCATCCACAGAAAATATAAGATGCCAAAACCATGAATATATGCACTAACACTTGTTCTTTGATGTCCTTCTGATGTAAATCTGCATCATCACAGAGGACTTGAGAAGCTGCACTGATGTGCTGGAGGTGACTCCACTGACCTGAGGGATCTAATTCACTGGCAACCTCCTCTGACTCCTATACCATACTGTATAAAGCAACTGAGACAAATTTCTTTCCTTCCTTTTTCCCTAGGCTCCAATTGTTAAGAAAATTGGTGTTAAAATATTACTGACAGACTGGTAAGTCCTTTTATCTTAAGTTGTTATAGTTTAATATTTTCAACTTGTTATGTTTGAATATTTGTTTTTCTTTGATTATTCTTTTAATACCATCAAAACATTAAATTTAATTCAACCATTGATTCAATTCCTGGTAAAACCTGCATAACATTGAATGGTGGTCTAAAAAACCAATTTTTGCCCTTGCAAATGGGTGTCTGCACTAGAGGAAAATGGTTTATCTTTTACTTTCTTTCTTTGCAACATACCTTGTTTTAGGTCGATTGAACATGTCTCTGAACACATTGGAATTGAGGCTGCATAACTTCTCTCAGTGGTGCAGTTCATCCGTCATTCCTAAAACTTATACTCTGTACTGGCAGAAATATATGTGTTCTCAGCACTATAGTACATACACAGAATTCCAAATCCTATGTTTTTTTAGAGATGCTGTTGAGTTGTCAGGTTTTTTTAGGACCAGGTTGTTATCCAAGTCAAAGCAAAACTTTCTGTCCACTTCAGTGGCACCTGGGTCATTATGTTTTAAGGTTGACAGAACATCTGCTTTGCATTAATCTAGTTATTTATTATACTGAAACTATTCCTACTGTCTCCAACAGAAATTTTCTACTGTATTTAGCAATGAGGGATTTAACCATTTATCACTATATTGTTTTTATTGTATTTTGTTGAATATTGGTGTAATGGAAAGTAGAATACAGACCATCAAATCATTATCATGTTATTTGACAGAAACAAATTTTTAAAAGCCTAGGAAATTAAATAATTAATAATAAATTAGAAACTGCACAAGTATTTACTATTTTGTTTCTGCAGTTTAATATACAATACTGTATGTTACCATACAGGGGTACAAAAAAAATCCAAAACAGGTGCAACATGCTATTCAAAACACATAGGTATACTTCTATGAAATTGCCTCAGTTAAGAGCATTTTTATTTGTAGTTTCATTCATCTTTTTAGATCTCTTTCACTAGTGAAATGATTGATGAAGCCAGTCAACCAAATCAAAGGAATAAAATTATATGCATGTTAAAAAATAAACTGAATTGAAAAGGAAGGTAACACAGATGGCTTTATTAAATGACATACAGAAATGCCATCACGAAGATCCTGGGTTTAACTTTTTTCTCTGTTAAGTTCATCATCTGTACAAAATAAGATTTAAATCTTAAAACTCATATTGAGAAAGGATTGTATTTATAACAAATTATTGAATGATAACAAGAATAGGCCTTCACCATGCATTTTTAAACGTATTGTTCTTCCTGAAATGCAATCATTATGATTGAAATGTATCATACATAGCTGAATGTAATTTTTTTTTTTTCTCACTGTGTACAGAGCTAGAGCTTGCAAATGTTTTCCCTCGTGACACTCCCAGGTTAGCAGAATCCTATTTTATATGCTGAGGAGGCAGCTGTAGGAAATGTCAGAGTTCATTTTGGGGAAATCATACTACTAACCTGAAATCAAATCAAGCCGAGAGTAATATAGTGTTATTGGCTTGGTCTTTGCCTCCCCAGCTTACATTGTTCACCTCCACTTTATAGGCAAGTACTGGGTCCTTGTGCAGCTACAGCACCTTTATATAAGGAAGTTATTCCCCTGGAAAACAGCTTACAAAAGACTTAAGAAAGGAAGAGAAAATGTTGCCAAAATAAGAATAAGAAAGTTCCATTGAAGAAATGGTGTTTTTGTAAAGATACTAAGACTTGATCTTGCTATCTAGTTGAACAGCACCTAGGTGTGATGAGGTACATGTCCAAAGCTAAATGTCACAGTTCATCTCCTTGAACCTTGATTTTATCCATCCCAATTTAGAGAAATCTGTGGCAGTGTATCATTCCAACTCTACAACCTCTACTAAACACTTGCTGTCAAACTAGATTAGAAAGGGCCTGAGCTGAAGACATATATTTTGTTTTGCATTGTGTACTCCCAACAAATGTCCACCATGTTCTGAAGAATATCAGAAACCATGGGCTTCTCTCAGCTGTCACCTCAGTAGAAATCATCCTACTTTATTAAAGTAAATAATTCAGCTGTATGGAAAATTGTGCTGTGGGGTTTGCCCTCTGTAGTGGGGAAATCCCTTGATCCCTTGCATTTACTGATGGAGATGTACCCATAGGCATGGACTTAGATAAAGGGTCAGGTCCAGGTTCTAGCCCTTGCTGTGCCACACATTTTGTTATAGCTGTACTTAAGTAGTTTTAATGCTATAATTTTATTAAATAATGTTGTAGATATCTTGCCAATAATTTTTGTGTGACTAGGTAACCATTTCAGCTTTTATCCCATTAGTTTTTGCAGAGTTGCTTTGTGCTTGTACAGCTCATTTCATCTCTTGAAGTAGAAAAACACTGTTCTGTATGATAAATTAAGCATGGATTCATTTCAACTAACATGTCGATCCTAAGTGAGGAGTAAGCTCTTTTCTTAGCTAGTGTTAGACACCTTTCTCCAGGGGGTAATTCATTCCACCTCTGATGTGAATTGCTCACTGGAGTTGTCTCTCCCTCCCCAGTAAAACCTCAAACAAACAGGACAATTATGAATACTTCATTTATTAGAACTGCTCATAAAAATGACATGGTGAATTGCTGTTGTTAATCGTGTCAGTATATTCATAACTCTTTCGGTTTCTCTTAGTTTCTGTGTGAACATCATAAAGATTAAGGCATTTGCCAGTTCACGTTGGAACAGAAACTTGAATTTTGTCTCAAAATGAATTGATTTTCAAGAATTATATTTATTTGCTCATTTTGTGTAAAAGGATTAGTAACTCTCCTTCAGATGCTTAACCTCTGCGAAGCAATATTGAATATCATACTATATCAATTCAGTATATGTCTGAAAAGAGTAAGATTAAAGTTTTTGATACATCACTAACAGCATTTCATCTTAAAATATTAGAAAATATTTGCATAACAAGAAAATGCTAAGATTTGAAACTATTTCTACAGGGAGAATTAGGACTTTTTTAGCCTTCTGGGCTATTTCTCAGAAACAGAGGGAATTACTTTTGTGACCATGATGAGTTCTAGTGTTCTAGTCCCAACCTTGGATTATCCAACTCCAATTTTCTCTTTGTTTTTAACTTATTTTCATCCACTAAATTATATTCTACATCTCCATCTGTCACTAACATTTGCCAATATTAGTTAAATCTTTGTCCATTTGGTAAAAACTTTGAACAGTATTTTTGTTATCACTTCAAAAGAATAAAATTTTAGGGTAGGTAATTCCCAGATGGTTATAAAGAAGCTCAGCAATCTGATTTCAAAAATTTAGGTGGGAAAGGACTTCTGGATATCCTCTCTTCCAAAGCTGTACTCAGCTCAGGACTAACTTCAAAGACAGATCTGGTTGGTCAATGTCTTTTCTAGGTGGGTTTTGCATATCTTCAGAGATGGAGATATCACATCTGACCTGGGCAACGTTTTCCAGAATTTCATCACTCACTCTGTGAACAATTTTTCCCTTATAGCTAGTTGAAATTTCTCTTGCTTCAGTCTGTCAACATTGCTTTGTCTTTTCACTGTGCATCTGGGTGGAATCTGTCTCCACCTTCTTTATAAATGCAGTGAATTCTACTCCCATTCTCTATAACCCAGATATCATGATAGTAATTACAACCAGCTTTAGAATGCTTTTGCTAGGGGAAAAAAAAAATAGCTATTTCTTAAAATGAGATATGTATACATACAGAAATTTCATTTATAAATGAAAGGTGATGTTCTTCTGATACATCTGCAAACATCTGTGAACAGGAATCATGGCTGTCAGTATTATGATACACATCTTTCTAATTATTGAGATGAGTTCATAATGTAATTGCCTGCCCTATGCAGTACATTCAAGAAGGAATATAATGTAATAAATCAATGACAATTCAGAAGAAACAAGTTCAGTACTGTGCATGCATTTGTAGATCTGTGGAAATAGATTTTGTATCCTGCTACTTCTTTGTCACAATCGCAAGCACTAGTGGAAAGAAGAATACTTGTTAGCAGTCTCTAACCTAAAACGTGCAAGGTACAGCTGATGAAAGCTGAATCTTAACAATGAAAAGGAGCAGCAAATAAGTCTATTAATCAATATATATCAAATAGTGTTTACAGTGCAAAATGGAATAATGTATTTTGAAAAAGACATAATATCAACTTTATCTGATGTACTTATTTCTACTAATTTTAAGGAAGCAAGGGTAGGTGATGTGTAGATAGATACAAGCCCCATTTGGATAACACAATGGTCTGATAAAACCTGACAGTCATTTTTGGGACTCTCTGAGACAGTGTCTCTGTCCCAGCTTACCAGCACTGAAGTCATCATAAAGATCCCAAGATAGGTCCTTTGCATCTCACATTGACAAGGTGGATAATGGGATGCCATTTGAAGTAAATACTCCTGAAATTCAAATCATGTTTTCTTTGCCTTTGTCAAACAACCTGTATTTTCTGCCTTTCTAGCTAACCTGAAAAATCCTGTCTGCAGGGAATTTTAGTGTTATGTCTGGGCTCTCTAAATACTGTGAACTCATAAAATTTATCTGACTGACTATCAGTCTGGATGACTGAGATTTGTCCAGAATCCATTCTTTGAAGAATGTTGGGTGTCTAATGTGTTTATAAATGCCTTTCTTTTCAGTAAATAACTTAAAGTGTAAATATTAATAATATTTATGCATTTATAAGCAAGAATCTAGTCCAGTACATTCTCTGAAATAGCTAGATCAACTCTACTGTTAGCTATGTATATATTTAATTTGAGGTGGGAATTTAACACTATACTGGGAAGACTATAGAGAACATTTAAATCAAGCTGCAGTTCTGTATTCAGAACTCAATATGTATGCTGAGGTCCAGAAAAAAATACATATTTTTTGTCTAATCTGTCCTGCAGTTGTTCACTATACCTGAATTTCCAAGATAAGACATAAACATTTGCAAGACATAAATTCTTAATACTCAGAAATTGTTGTTGTTTCTTGAGGTGTTTTTGGGATGGAGGGGTTGTTTTAGATGGGGGGGGGGAGGTCTTTTTCTTTTTTTTTCCCCTTTAGCAGGTTGTTGCCTAGGAAACTGTAAATCAGGAATATATAAAATTGTATTATAGAAGTCCTACCTGAATTTAGGGACCAAATATCTCATTAAGCAGTCTGTTCTCCAGAGGGGAGGACCAGTGGGAACACAAAGACAAAATTATTTGCCTGAGATAAATAGGACAGAGACTAGAAGAAAGTGCTGAAAGCTCCTGAGTCCTAATCTCAGCTACTGCTGCCTTTCATGATGTTTCGCTTTCAGTTGTGTGACCAGGAATTTTCATAAGTTATGCCTCTATTATGTTGGGGAAGGATTTGTAAAACAGGCATCAGACTTAGTAACAGCTACAAACTGAAAAATAAACCAATTAATATGATTCATTAGAATTTTGGAAGTCCAGGAGGAGGTAGGTTTCCACACAATAAGGTTTTAAATAAAGCGTAATACCATCTGGGTCTTTTGTCATTACTGCAAGCCACCATTATTCATACACTGTTAAATAACATAATTTATGATAAAGCACAATGACACAGCATGATGGATTCTTGCCTAAGGCACCAACAAGCTTTGTGATGCTCATGTAACAAGGTAATTGTGGTGCAGCTCATACAGTGTTTGTGATGACTAATCCTAATCTGGTATGATTGTCCTTTGTTATAAAAAAAATCCAAGCAACTAATTTGAAATGATAGACCTGCAAGACATTTTGATTATAAGATCTGTGGTGTTTGTTTGGGGTTTTTTTTCCCCTGTTGTTCTCCCCATAACTTCTTTCACATCTGTTTAAAAGAGCAGTAAAATATTGGAAAATATAATTGCAATAATAATCAGTTATATTTTATCTGTTCTTAAAATTGTTTGGTGAAGTGATACACCTCTAATTTGGAAATAAATCTGGGAAAGCTAATTTTTCTTCACTGGCCTATTTTTAAGTCTTCCCTTGTGGTCATTCTTCACCCTGTGAGATTTGAACTAGAACAAATCTGTGAGTATCATAAATGTTTTAAAAGTAACCCAGAAATCCAGGACAAAAAGCCTTGTTGAAAACAGAGTAATTGACAATCACTGCTCTCTCCTCATCCAGAGATTCGGCCATTTTTGTCATAGAAGACAATAACTTGGGTCAACTGTGAATTATTCTTGGTGAATCTATGCTGACTGCTCCTGATCACCTCTTTCTTCATGTACACTGAAATGTGGTTCCAGGAGGACTCACCTCCATGGTTTTCCCAGGGACTGAGGTGAGGCTAAGCTGTTTGTGGTTATCTGCACTGTTCTTTCAACCAGTTTTGAAGTTGAGTGCACCATTTGCCTTGGATTTTTTTTTGAGAAAAAAAATAGGATGGTGAAGCTTCCATCTCAAGTTACCTTGGTTAAATATTAAGTAGTTTAATTCTCTCACTCCCCAAAACTTTATTGAGGTAAAATACTTAAAATTTTTTTTCAGGAATGGTTTTGTCAGGCAATGGTCAAGCAGAACTCTCCCAAAATAGATATTACTATTAATATACTTCAACAAAGTGATCATGTCAACTTTCAACCTTCTTTTTAATAAGCTGAGAAACCTCTTCTGGATCTTGAAAGTAAAGGCAAGAAGTTTGAACTTGATGTTTAAATGCCTGTTTTGATTTTCTTTAGCCATGTCTTAATCTTATTTCCAAAGACTTTCAATATGTGTTATTTGTAAAATTATTAAAATTTATTATTTAGTTATGCTGACTTTGCTTTGAAGGTATGAAAGTCATCCAAGACTAACATTTGTATTAATTAGCTTTAATCAATAATTTCACAAGAAACTATTCAGATAATGACAAAACTGCATCAATTTCACTGTCATGTGCTGAATTTTGTGTTGATGTATTTTTTCACTCTTTTTGTATTATTAATACCATATATTTATACCAAAACAATCTCTAAGGTACCCATTGGAGATAAAAGGCCTAAAGTAACTAGCTATAATAATGAATTCCTGCTCACAAAGACCTTCTAGTCTAAATAGTATAATCAGACAAAAGTTGGGAAAAACATTCTATTTTTCTCCATTTTAAATTTTAATTAAACACCCCAGAGAGACAGTAAGTAGTATGATTAAGATCATGTAGGCAGTATCTTGAAATCCTCTTACTAGTGTCTTTATCCAAAACCAATCTGTCCCTTTCACTGAAATTATAAAATTAGAAATTTAACAGATAATCTCATTGTGCATTCAGAAGTTCTTTAATGCAAAGAAAAAAAAAAAAAACATTTCATTCTCATCTTCTGTATTTGTAACACTTAAAACAGGCTTACAATGAAAATTGAAAAACTGCATACTTACAACAAAGGATTGATGTCTGGGATTAAAAGAGAAAAATCTCATTATTGGTCATTTGTAGCACTCTTTAGTCAAATTAAGGATTTAAAGGATCTTACTAGAAGAAAATTTAATGCAGGATTTTTATCAGAGGTAAAAGGCAGCACTTTAGGGAGTAACAATTACAGGCTGGTAACAGAGGACTTTGATGAATCACATACATTGTTACACGTTGAAGGGATTAAAATTTGCAATAATAATATCATAATACAGTAAGACAAGCATAAGATGTAAATAAGAAATGCATTATGTTCCAATAAAGTAGGAATGTAAATGGAGGTATTCAGTAGGAAATAGCAAAATACAGTATTGCAGGGCAGAACCTGCACAGATAGAAATTCTCTGTTGTAAGGACACAGAAACTAGGACGATCTTGATATTTTCTTTTTGATAAAAGTGTATAAACTGTTCATTTGGTAAAGCTACTAGAGGAAAAATTACATTGTTAAATAATTCTTGTCTAATACTTTTAAAAATCTGTATGATATATGGCTATATTCAGTATATTATCTGACACAGTCAAGCATCTTAAATGATATTCCATAGCTCTGGGAAGCAAAAATCAGCATGTGGTTTCTCTTAGAAGCTCATGGGAACTTTGACAGAAACTTCTCTCACCAGAAGATTAAACCCATTTGCTGTAATGTTTAAATTATCATGGAGTATTAGATCGTTCATTGTTCTTATGCTAGATTAGAAACAAAATCAATACTCTTTCCCCTCAGCCACTTCCTCTACAAAGTTACATGACATTTCCAGAACTAGCAGGTGGAAATCCAGTTCCTATTGAAGCTGATAGCACAGACTGGTTGTCTTGATGCTCAGATCTCATTCTATACAGTTCCATTGACTATATGTAATGGAAGGCCTGATTGCAGACATATTATGTATGTATCACTAATAACTTAGTATTAAATGCTTAAGTGCATTTGTGTCTCATGTTATGTTTCCATTGTACCTCATGAATGGTGAATCCCTGAAAAATGCTACTGGGAAAGAGTAGCCATGATGCTCATGCAGTATTTGCTGATAGCTGAGTTGACAGCAGTGAAACTTTGGCCAAAATTACTAAATTACTACAAGAAGATAGCAAACAAACAGAACCCTAAGAAACTTTGGTGGGGAGACCTTCGAGATCAAGACTGTTACAGCATCTCATCTCAAGAAAACAGTATTATGAAGTGTTACAGCTAAATGCAGAGCAGACTGTGACAATATGTCATGCCATATCTTGTGTGTCAGATGTTTTCTCCTTTGGGAAGTAGAGCAAAAAAGGAAGCATTTTGTGTGCCATCTGTTTAGTGTGATCTTATGCTTGTTGCATATATCAACCATATGACCAGTCCATGTATGTGCCAGAAGAGATTACTTTTTCAATGCTCATTTGATTGTGTTTTAAAGAGAAGTCTTCACAGCCTTCCTTTAACAAAGAATTTTCTTGAAATAAATTGCATACCTCTACATTTTATTCCTAACTACTTTGGCCACTGAATTCATACCTCTAAATATGTATCAGCAAGGCAATCTTCTTCCACTGCAATGCGTTTCACCTTACTAAAGTAACACCTGCAAATATGATTAATCACTTTTCCCTCGGGGTCATTTATTATGAATGGCTCATGTAGTTACTACATAGAGCATCCTTCTAGAGTGGTGTGATAAAGTGAAGGCTTTTACAAATTGAATTCTTGCTTGGCTGGTGCCTACTGCCATTACCTGTGTGAAATTGCATGGCTGACTCTTGCAGACTGTAATATTTTGAGAAACTGTCCTAATATTTCAAAAAAGCATCAACAATCAAAACCCACCAAAAATCCAAAACAACAAAAAAAACACTCCAAAACCCTCATCAACAAAAATTTTCTATACTGTCAGCTAAGTTAGTTAGTTCTAAAGTAAGTTAGTTCTAAAGTAAGTTAGTTCTAAAGGCTCTCTGGAGGGACATCTTACTGTAAATATTTGAACTATTTGCTCGGGATATCAGATATCAGGAAGTTTGAATCTTTGCCTTTGAGGTAGTAAGGGATAAAACACAACTGCCAATATCTGTAGCCTTCATTCTGAAGTAAAAAAGTTTTTGACTGACTGGAATGAGAATAAAATCAATGCTTGGGGAAAAAAATGTAAAAAATATTAAAACTAGGTCTCTAAAAATGCTAATGTTTATATTCCCAACACAAGAAGTTTTTACATAAACAAATTAGTTTCCCCTGATATCTTAACTGTAAATCTGAAATATTATAATAATTGGAGTAAATTAAGAGCATAATACATGTTCTTTCAGTTTGTTATGACCTTATATTGACTTTCATTACATTTCTTAGAAACATCTTTATGGTAGCAACTAAAACTCTTTAGTAGTAGAAAACAGAAACATTCACACCATTAATGTTTTTAAAATACAGTAAAGGTACATGACAATTATCATATCATACTTTTAACAACCTGATTTCATCTCTTACTTTGAAAATAGGATGTCATATGTTGTGGTGGCTTTGAAGTTATACTGAATTAAAGGTGCTTTAAGTAACTCATAGGAACTGTCTTGTGAGTGGCAGTGACGTAAATATAGAATTGTATTAAATTAGCACAAAAGAGAAGTAATTTTGTGCAGAAAAGTGGTGCTTCTAGCAACTGCCCAATGTAATGTGAAATAAGTACACTCCAAAAGTATTTGTAGTGAAAGTCAGAAATATGTAAAAAAATTGCTCAGTGTGAGATATAGAAGGATAAAAGATAGCCTACTGATTTCAGACATCAGTAGAAGTCTAAAGTAGAAGAGATTTCCCCTCAACACATATTTTAAACTTTTCCTGAGAATCTACATCAAACACATTGATGAATGCAGGCTTTCAAGACCCAAGAAGAACTTAAGTAGGTTGTTTAGGGTTGCTTTGCAATGTAAAATCGACCTTCCTTCTGGGTTTTTGGCAACACTTTTATTGCAAAAGGGATCTCTTCAGTTAGAAACTCTTAATTATAAATAAATCACAGTCCCTTAAAATATATTCTGCATGAATAGTTCTGTATTTAGCTTACCACCCCTGCTTTTATAGATTGGTTATTTCTATATATCTGCAAGAAGAGATAGCAGAGATCCAAAATGAATTAATTTTCTCTGATTTTTATAATTCCTTATGACAGTTGGTGGAATGATCATGTTATTAATAGAGAAAAAAGAAATAAAACCTACCCAAACAAAAATCAAAGTAGACAGTTGCCTCTGTCTCCTTAGGCTTTATAATCTTATCAATAATTTAAGTCACCATGAGAAGGCATTACCATCTGGAGGGGCCCAGCTATCTGAAAACTTGTTGTATGCTACAAAACCAATGTTGAAATGTGTAGTTGCTTTGGGGAATTGGTGATTCTTTTCAATATGTTGGCTTTTCTAGAGCTATTCAAAATATTTCTGTTTAACACCACCAACAAGCAGTTATACATGTGGATAATTAAAATTATTGAATAATATATTTTTTTAAGCATTATTGAAAGATAACTGAAGAATATCTATCTATAGAATCACAGAGTCATTCAGTTTGAAATGGACCTTGGGAAATCTATTTCAACATCCCACTCAAAACAAAGTCAAAGCTCAATTTGGGACAGGTTACTTAAAGAATTCTGGAGTTCAGTTTTGAAAACCTGAGATGGAGATCTCCACAGCTTCTCTGAGCAACCTGCTAAATCTTTTAATTCTCATCATGAAGTCAAGCTGATTTCTCATGTCCACACACTGCTATGCTGTCAAAGGCTTGTCTTGTCTTCTTGATGGCCTCCTTTTGTTCACTGGGGTTTTGCTGTTAGGTGCTCAAAAAGCTGTTACTTCTCTAGGCTGAACAAGGCCACCTCCTTTAGCATCTCCTTACAGGGCACATGGTCCAGCCCGAAGCATCTTGGTGACCTTTGAATGAATTCACTCCACTTTGTCAGTGCCTTTCCTGCACTGGGATGCCCCAAACTATATGCAGTGTCTGCATGTGGTGTCACAAGTGCTAACTATAGAGGGATAATTACTTCCCAGGATCTTCTGGATCTGAGCCTGGTCTTAGAGCTCATGATGTTGACACTCCTCTTTGCTTCCAGGGCACACTGCTGGCTCATGTCCCAAGTCTTTTCTGCAGAACTGTTGCAAAGACAATCCTCAGTTAATAATTGAGGGAGTGGGAAGTGTTAAACTCTCCCACATGCATGATTTTGCATTTGTCCAGACAAACAGAAGTGGTCTCTTCTATAAGTAGTAAAAATTCTCATTTATTATCTTAAAGTTGTGTTATCTTAGTTAAATCTGTTAAAGTAGATTATATAATGCAAATTTACCTCATGTTTCTTATCATTGGTGAGTTAGGTGGATGACAGAGGTGAAGTTAAAATAATAAAACAAAATTTAGTGTCGGAAAGGAATTAAAACATTAGAGGAGAAATCAAAAAGTAATATTATAGTCTATTGGGACAAGATTCTTAAGAGTGTTAGACTTCTGGAAATCAACACACCAATATATATGAAGATTATCACCATTTCAATATTTCATTGTTGGAATATTGCTCAGGATCTTTATAGAATTTTCTTGTTTTTATCTTGAGAAAAGAAAACTTTGTATCCTGAAGGATTTTTACTTAATAGAACATCATTTTTTAATATAAGACATATTCCATCAGTGCCATATTCTTATGCAATAGTAGATACGCTTTATCAACTGCTTGGGTGAGCTGTATCAGAGAATTGCTCATCCTCCATTAAATACCACAGGTCTCATTAAGCTGTCTCTCCAAGATGCTCAGGCATGCCTTTGTTGGCTAGTTTGTCTGGAATATGGAAGGAAAAAAGCTAATCAAGCCTGAAAATGGAGCATGGCAGAAATCAAGAAATTAACTGAACTACTCTAAAGTTTCTTTTCTTAGCAGTATAGTTATGTTGTATGTTCAAGGGAGAAAAAGACCTATGCACAAATAATCAATATTTGACATAATGAATGTTAAAATTTCAGTCCCATGGTTTGATAAAGTCCATTTGTCATAATTTTGTACTTGGCACTGATAAAATGCAGCTTAAGTATTGTGTTTGGTTTTGGGCACTGCAGTATAAGAAAGACATTGAAGTGCTGGAGCAGGTCTAGAGAAGGGCAGTGAAGCTGGTGAGGGATCTGGAGAATGTGTCTTATGAGAAGCAGCTGAGGGAACTGGAACTATTTATTCTGGAGGAGAGAAGGCTGAAGGGAGACCTAATTGATCTCTACAACTACCTGATAGGAGGTTGTAATAAGGTGGGTGTTGGTCTCTTCTCCCTGGTGACTAGTGATAGGACGAGATGTAATGGTCTTTAGTTGCACCAGGGGAGTCTTAAGCTAGACATTAGGAAAAATTTCTATACCAAAAGTGTGGTGAGGCACTGGAACAGACTGATCAGGGAGGTGTTGGAGTCACTATTCCTGGAGGTGTTCAAAAAACACAAAGATGTGGCCACTTCAGGACATGGTTTAGTGGTCAGGATGATGTTAGGTATGTGGTTGGACTTGATGATCCTAGAGGTCTTTTCCAACCTTGATGATTCTGTGATTCTTTGATTACTGGCTTTCTGCAAACACATGTGGAAATAAAGCAAAGTTCTGTAACACAGAAACCTCACACAAAAGTTCAGATATAGTTGATATGAGCAGAACTCTAAGTAAAAGTCAGAAATGTGTTTATAAAGAGATCTTCTCTTGAAGCCAAGTGCTTTCAGAAATCAGGCTATTGTGTTTTATTTTACTCAATCTGTACTTTATGTTGGGTTTGGATGTTTTGTTTTGTTTTGTTTTTCCTTAGTTTTCTCAAAGGTAATTCCTTTTGATTTTTGTTTTTCGGCATCTGTGAAAACCCCACAGAACATGCCATTTGCTCAGATATATTAGATGGCTTATATGAAGAATCAAGGGGATGGAAAACCAGAGAGGGACTACAGTGTGCCAGCTAATTTAGAGACTGGCTAGTTCACCTTCATTTAAATTCTTCACTTTGCATGCTTTTTCTCTCATCCTTTTTCCTTACATTCTTTTTCTCTTCTGTTAGACAACCAACTTAATCTTTCTCTGATTCAATTCTCCATCTATAAAATAAGTAAAAAAATCTTTATCTCAAAAGGGTCTTGTACATATAAAAAATATAAATAAAAAATTAGAAGAGATTTTCAGGTGCTACAGCAATGGATAAAACAAACATGACTGTGATGGAAACTCTGCTTCATCTTAAGTGTGTAAGTGTATGCCTGTTTTGTTGTGGTTTCCTAGGGAGGCAGTTTCCTTTGATAAAAGTATATAAGTTCTGATAATACCCACAGGATTTAGGAGCATTCGGTGAGGGAAAAATACAATGACAGACAAAAATCCACAGCAACTACATACCCCTAAGACCTTTGAGACATAAACATCGGGTTGTAGTCTTTTAATTTTGCAGCTGTAGCTTGTTATGTATGGATAGAATGAACTAACCCTGATAGACTGCTTTGAGTAACCTTGGTTTGTATAGATAAGGGGGACGAACTATGAGCTAAGCGGGAACAGAGATAAGCCAGATCATGCCAGTTTTGCGGTTGCCAGCTCAGCATAGCCTTGCATTCTGAGACAAAGGTAAAAATACACTGAGAGGAAGACTGTGGGCCTTCCTGCAGAAGACCCTGGCCCACGACCACCAGACAACAGTGCGCAGGCGTCAGTGGAAGGAGACTTATGATATTGAGTTCCCAGAAATAATTATAACCACACCTATTCCTGGAATTAATTGTAATAACCCCTCCTTTGCCAATGAATATGTATGTTTCTCATTATAAAGAATTGCTTGCTTTGAAGTACAACACGCAAGGTAGGAGGAGTGATCCCCCTTGCACCTGGTGCCGTAAGAATCTTGCCTACTTTATAACCTATCTTGGGTTGTAGAGTTTCATTCCACACGTCACCTTCTTTTTATATAGCAGTAGTTTGCTGTTCCTTTTTCCTCCAGTGGATCACCACAGACTTTTCCATGCCTTTTGAAAAGATGAAAAATATATTCATTTGAAGTTTACTATGTTCAGGAACCTAATTTGCTGCCAAATACTCTATTCTCTATATGGACTTCTGCTAGGAAATCTTTCTTCAGCTTATGATTGTTACCAATATCTTGTCTTCATTTTAAGTAACGGAAAGGCCTGAAGTTATTCTAAATGCTTTGCTGTTGTCAAGGTAATGAAACATCTGCTAGGAAATTAATGGTATTTTCTCTTTATACGTATCTGTGAGAGATTATGAGTGTTCATGCTCACCCACATGTGTTTTTTAGTCAACAGGCTTCACATGCATTCAGGTTTACAGCACAAAATCTTTATCTGTTGTGTCATCTCATATTTTTTGTCAGATTAACTCCAGCCTTAAAGCAGCTTCACTACCCTGGTGAATGCTCCTGAGTAGTAGTAGTAGTAGTAGTGGCACAAAACTGTAGAGTACTTCTCACATTCTTACATTTGCAATGGTAAATAACATTTTTAAAACATATGCCTTAGTGTTCAAGCACTAGCTTGCACTACATATATACATAGAACAGATCTCCTTTGCAAAGTAAATAGTCTCCAGTCCTAGTGTTAAAAAGGGCAACAGTTGCATGAAAGCAAACAAGGTAACTTGTATTTTATGAAGGTTTAAGAGTTTACTTTTAGGCTCCTACTAATTCAGTGCCACAAGATGTCAGTGTAGTTTAAGCAACAGCGGAGCACTGTCAGAAAGTGAACTGCATTGAAAATAGACAAAGGAAAAGAAAGAGAACATCCACAGTTAATTATAAGATGAGTTCTCGGAGAAATATTTCTACAAAGCGTACATTTTACTTTTTTCTTTTTGACTCACTTCTGGATTGTGCTCTGTATAATTACAATTATAAATGTAAAAACTCCAGATAGGAGCTAGTTTATATCCATGTCTGCCTTTTACTTTTATTCTAATTCAACATCTAATGAAAAAGCTGCATCTAAATACATTTTATTGCTCATCAGAGCAGTGTTTTCTTTTCAGGAAACTGTTGAATTTTAATGATATTTTCCCAAGCTTTGCTTTGACTTTGTGAAAAAAAGAAGTAGGAGAAGGAAAAAAAGAGAAAAGCAGCTAACTTATAGTAATGATACAACCACCTCACTTGTAACAGGAGCTAATATGTTTCCATTACAATGGCCACATAGAACGGGTAGTTAATCATCAAGAAAATTCATTAGCTGAATGTCACCAGGAACCTATGTAGTGTAGCAACTGAACAACGGACAACAGTTAGAGCTTTAATTCAGAAGTGAGTTCCCTTCATAAAGCTGCTTTCCTCTTTATGAAATTGGACACATAGTTAATGGTATGATAAATGGGTGTTTGAACTTAGTAGACTTCCTTGATGACAAGGACAGCAGTTATTCCTGCATAAGTTCCAGCAAATACCTTACATTGGTGTTGTTTTGTCTGCTTTCAAATACTGTGTGCTTTCACAAAAGTGAAGCCATCACACAGAAGCAGAGATAGGAGCAATCTCCCACCCCACAAGCAACATTTTCCTGATTTAATCTCTTGGGCTATATATTTTCCTGATGTAAATTGGCCATTTTGCATAATTCACAAAACAATGTTTCACATGGCTCAGTCCAAGTCCATGTGAGCTTTAGTAGTACTTAAGACTCTCTTAGAGAGTTTGGAAATTTTGTAAATAGTCTTTTTCCTTTTTCAGATTGAGAATACACCTGTATGTTTCAAGTACTGTAATATGGGTATTTTTGGGTGTTCAGGCAGCTGCAGTGCTAAACCTCCATCACTCAAGCTCACTCAAGTCTGTACCCCCAAACTACTGCTAAACTACTGGGAATAGGAGCACTATGATACACCTTCCAACCAGAGCAGTGAGCAACAAACACTACTTTTCATCATTCCCTTAACTGGAACTCATCCCAAGAAAAAGGTATTCCTTGGAAATTCAGGACACAGATTGTACTCAGCACCTTGCTTTCCACTCTGATCAGAATTGTTTTTATAAACAACTAAAGACATCATGAGGGAAGTAACTGTAGGGCAGGAATTGAACTCACTCTATATCTCAGCATCTGCCAAGCCTTGCAGGGCAGTGACAGCTGGCCCCAAAATACTACCAAATATTTATTTCCTTCTCCTATTACACTTTTTTTTTCCAGGATAATAAATGAAGAAATAATTTGTTTACAAGCCACTTTCTCTTTTTCTCTGCTGGGTGCTTCAGATGTCAGCATGATAGAAGAGCGAGGGATTTGCGGTACATATTTGTGCCTTGGTCAAAGATCTGCTGCACAATCCATTGTCACTGGGGACATTTGCATGAAAACAGGTCATCCAGCAGTTGCTTTTATAGGTTCATATCTGTCCACATAGAGAAATAGCCACAGTCTGAGCATTAATAACCTCCCGTGTTGTAACCTGTACCTTTCTCCACCTACAAACTAGGTGAGGGCATTTTGGGGGAAGGTTATTTTTGGATTGGAATAGAATCATAGAAATGTCTGGGTTAGAAAGGACATCTAGAGGTCATCTAGTCCAACCCCTCTGCTGAGAGCAGGGACATCTTCAACTAGAGCAGGTTGCTGAGAACCTCATTAAGGCTCACTTTGAATGTCTCCAGGAATGGGGCCTCAACCACCTCCCCGGGCAATCTATTCCAGTGTTCCACCACCCTCATGATAAAGAACTTCTTGCTTACATCCAATCTAAATCCACTCCTTTCTAATTTAAAACTATTGCCCCTCATCCTTTCACCACAGGCCTTTGTAAACAGGCCCTCTCCAGTCTTTTTATAAGCTTCCTTCAGGTACTGGAAGGTGGCTATTAGGTCTCCCCAGGGCCTTCTCCAGACTGAACAATCCCAGCTCCCTCAGTCTGTCCTCATAGGAGAGGTGCTCCAGCCCCTTGATGGTCCTTGTGGCCCTCCTCTGGACCTGCTCCATCAGGTCCATGTCCTTCCTGTGCTGAGAGCTCCAGAGCTGGATGCAGTATTCCAGGTGAGGTCTGACCAGAGCGGTAGAATCACCTCTCTCCATCTGCTGGCCACACTACTTTTGCTGCAGCCCAGGATGCAATTGGCCTTCTGGGCTGCAAGCACACACTGGCTGCTCATGTCCAGCTTCTCGTCTATCAGCACCCCAAGTCCTTTTCTGCAGGGCTGCTCTCTATTGCCTCTTCCGCAAGCTTGTACTGATAGTGGGGATTGTTCTGGCCCAGGTGCAGAATCCTGAACTTACTCCTGTTGAACCTCAAGAGGTTCACCTAGGCCCACCCCTCCAGCTTGTCTAGGCCTTTCTAAGTCCCTCTGGTGTATCGACAGCACCACTCAGCTTTGTGTCATTTACAAACTTGCTGATGGTGCACTCAATCCCACTGTCTATGTCGTTAATAAAAATGTTAAACAATACAGGTCCCAATATAGATCCCTGAGGGACACCACTTGTCACTGATCTCCATCTGGACTTTGAGACATTGACCACTACCCTCTGGATGTGGCCATTCAGCCCATTCCTTATCCACTGAACAGTCCACCCATCAAATCTCTACCTCTCCACCTTGGTGAGTAGGATGTTGTGGGGGACCGTGTCAAAGGCCTTGCAAAAGTCCAGACAGATCACATCCATAGGTTTCCCTTGTCCACTGATGCAGTCACTCTGTCATAGAAAGCCACTAGTTTTGTCAGGCAGGATTTCCCCTTAGTGAAGCTATGCTGGCTGTCCTTGATCATCTCCCTGTCCTCCATGTGCCTTACCAGATCTTCTAGGAGAATCCGCTCCATGATCTTCCCAGGCACAGAGGTGAGGCTGACAGGATGGCAGTTCCCAGGGTCCTCCTTTCTACCCTTTTTTAAGATAGGTGTAACATGTCCCTTCTTCCAAACACTAGGAACCTCACCTGACTGCCAGTGACTTTTCAAATATTATCAAGAGTGTCTTGGCGACTACATCTGACAATTCATTCAGAACTATGGGATGCATCTCATGGGGTCCCATAGACTTATGTATTTTCAGGTTCCTCAGGAGGTCATGAACCTGATTTTCACATACAATGAGAGTGACTTCACCACCTTGATTCCTGCCTTGTAATTTTTTTTACTTGGGAGGTGTTTAGAGAGAGGATGCTAGTGAAGACTGAGGAAAAAAAAAATCATTGAGAATCTCAGCCTTCTCTTCCTCTGCTACTACTAGCTCCCTGTTCTTGTTCTTCAGGGGGGTATGTTTTCTTTCACCTTCCTTTTTTTCATTGATGTACTTGTAGAAGCCATCAAGCTTTGTATTGCTTTATGTATCAAGCTCCATGTATATGCTCTATGTATCAAGCTTCATATTACTTTTAGAGACAGAGGCAGTTTTTGCTCACCAAAATTAGACCTATGTGGAAAGAACAAAACTCATCTGGACTAGCAACATCAAGGCAGAAACTGCCTTGTCTTTGTATCTTATCAGATTTTAAACCGAGATAATTAGAGGTAGCTAGTCAACTGATTTGATTCAAACAAAAAAATTGTGCAGTGTTTTGTTGAACTTCTTTGTTTTAGTGACTTCCAACACTGATTACTCCTGTTATTTATTCTATAGACAAGATTAAATTCTTGTCTCTGGTTTGTAATCACATGAAGCAATTTGAAATATTCAGTTTTCTATGTCTGGAGCAGTAATTAATTATGCCCAGATGCATAGGAATGGACTACTTTTAAAGGCCTGTGCCTTGGTAATTACAATGTTAAAAGAAGCCCAAAAAAAAAAAAAAAAAAAAAAAAAAAAAAAAATTAATTTTCTTTCATTCTTCTTATCAAAAAAAAAACTTTGGAAGGGTGTAAACTTTTTATAA
>JANIJG010018295.1:173991-189601 GCA_024611175.1 Megaceryle torquata | reverse complement strand
AATAAATTATGCACTAATACATAAAAAGGAACTACTTTAAAAGGCTTGTTCTTTGTTAATAAAAATGTAAAAAAAACCCAAAAAAAAAAAAAAAAAAAAAAAAAAAAAAAATTAATTTTCTTCCATGCTTCTTATCAAAACAATAGCTTAGGAAGGGTGTAACCTGTTTATATATGGACATAGGGTTCAAATTATCTTGATTTCATCAGCCAGCAATAAAAATGCTGGTATTTAAATTCCATTTCTGCAGTCCAGGAATTCTGAAGCTATCCCTTTTGGTTTAATTCCATTGTCAAGAATTTAGCTTCTAAAATACATCAGGAAAACACAGTGAGAGCTACTTAAATTTGTAGAGTAGTGAATTCCTTGGAAGACTCCTACCCCATCACTATATATATATATGTGTAAAATTATGGCAGTTATGGAAATAAGTTTCTGTGGATAGCCTCAAAAGCTATAAAGCAGTCTATTTACTTTTAAACCCAGAAGAACCTTCTGAGTTTTCTGATGTTGTCACATTGCTTAAATCAAGGTGAAGGAGCACTACTGATTTCCAAGTGAAAATAAATTCATTATTATAAAATGAAGAGGTTGACAGAGATCATGGGTGTGAGAACTCTGACTGAGAATGCAAGTCTTTATTTGTCTTCATGATGTAAAATTTCTGCATTATTTATAGGAAAACATGCAAAAGACATTTTTCTAAATGGCTTTCTCTACAAATAATTTTTCAGTTATAATATATCACACCATTCCTCTTTATATCTAAGTGATTTCTTCTGATTTATGTGGCATAGAGCTTTACTGTAGAAGGTCACTGAAGAAATTTAACTGCAAAATACCCTTCTTTGGAAATGCCTTGGACAGCTCTCAATATTTTATTGGTGTAATGCTGTATTTTCTTTAAACTAAGTGCTCTTGTAATTTATCTGTTTCAAACATTACTATAAATTACTTGCATTGCTCTTGAAATAAGAAGTGACAACTCCTTACAGTTATCTGAAGGAGACTGAGGCAAATGCTAGCTTTTAGGAACTAACACTCATAAAAATTTAGGAATAATTAGTTCCTACTTCTGTGCTCCTCAACAAGCCTTTATCTGTCCGAGGTTAAATCAGATCTTATAATAACATCAGGTTAAATAGTATCACGCTGTAGAGGACTTGAAACTGTAAAAAGAAGCCAAATGAGTATTTTTCCTATGCTATCACCACCATCTGTGTTCATTTACATGGATTCTTATAGGAAAGTAAAAGGACTACTGTGATCCGGAGTGACAGAAATTACTTTAACTTCAGTAAGAGCAATAGCATGTTTAGGCAGCGCTGAGGATCAGAAAAACATAGAATTATTATAGAGACATCTGTTTGATCCTGAAGAAATGTATTACACACAGTTTGGCCAAGCCCTCTGTGTGTGTTTGTGCATGCACTTATATGAGTGAAATAGTACACAGAGATTTGTTACATTTGTCAGCTTTCTTGTTTTATTTTTTTTCTAAGATGATGGATGCTTCTTCTGAAATTATGGATAATAGTTCCTAGGGGAAAATCTACTACTGGAGGAGAAACAGACACGTAGGCTTGTGCCTCAGAACTGATAAAATATTACAGCATATACATAAAATGAAGTTTGGGATGATGAAGGGTTTTGCTATTTGTGTAGAAATATTTCATCTGTGTACACTGTCTGCCTCCCCTGGTGAATGCCAGTGAGATTTTGTGGTGAAGCACATCTTTTACTCTAGTCTTTAAAGACAGAGGATGGTCTCCTAAACACTGAGAAAACACTGCAATGATAAACCTGCAGATCTGTAAAGTTCAGGCTCTAGTTAACCAAACACCAAAACCATAAAGTTAAGACTCCATTATGTGACAGCTGCTGTGAAAATTGTCATAAAGGCAAATAAAACCTCTCCCAGCCTTTCCTACAGGACAAACACTTATGGAAACATGAATTAATTACAAGTTTGGAATTGAAAAGCACCACTTTAACTTGAACTTTTAATTACTTCTTTTGCTTTTCATATTTAGTTTTCAAATTTTAGGAATGAGTCTTAATTTTTGTAATATCTTTTTCCCAAGTCCAATAAAATATTTCAGTATGTAATTAAAGTATTTGATAAAACCCACTGATTATTTCAAATAAACAGTATGGAAGTGTTTCAGATGGAGATGTCTCGGGATTTTGAGAAATACTCTGGAGAATAAATAAATAATAGAAATGAACTGTCTTTACATTGGATTGTATACTCCTTTTTGGGCTATGGCACTATATTTTATCTCAAATAAAGGCTTAATTTTATCTCATTTACTCATTTAATTAGAAATAACATAACCCTCAGAACATTTTCCATAACAGCAATGTAGATTACATGAAACAAGATTTTTTTTTACCCTAACAAAAATTAATTAGAAATTTCTTGAATAGAAAATGCATGGTCACTCCTGAGTGGTTTTACTAAAATATAAAACATAATTACAGGTTGTATTTTCTAACGGCCTTCATATTTAATATAAGCATAGAAAAAGCTGAATTGTAGTGACAGAATTTTTAAGTAAGGAGTATAACCTCTCTCCCTGTGAACACCAAATTTACAGTGTATAGTTTATTGCTGGAGAAACAGACAGTAAACTACTTGAAATGCACAAAGGCTAGGAAGCCTAATTTCTTTCTGTAATCCATTTTGTGTTTGGAAATATCTTTTACCCCACTTTTAATCAAATAGACCAAAAAGTTGAAAATCATCATACAGGTATGTTGCACTTTATTTCAGTATTAACAACAAGAAATTATGGCTTTTCTGAAAGGGCAGGTAATTTCCATAATCTTTGCTCATGGTTTAATACACTGCGTCAGGGCTGTGCACCTTAAAAGCCTAGCAGCTGCTGACTGAATTGTCCTGAATCTCAACAATTTAATTTCAGCCCACAAGAGAATATGAGAAATAAAACTGATCAGGTCTTGTGGAATGGCCAAAAGGCTGCTGTTCAAAGGAAGAATGTTCTAAAATGAAGAAAAAATATCTTTGTTTCAATCTGTGCCTCCAAGAACTTTCACAGTCCTCTTGCACTTTTGGTCTTGCGGTCAGAAAGCCTGGGTAGCTGCAGTGCTGAGTTGGAAAGGACCTACACAAAAACACTGGATTGCAGATAAAATCTTGTCTTGTGATGGCATGATTATCAAATTTGAGCAAGTTTTGTTACATATTTGAATGTTATTATACTGAGATATTCCAGGTTAAATGTGTCTTTTCAGATTTTTTTCCAATCATCAGCTCTTCTTAAAACATCATGTGAGTAGTGTTGTGATTATACAAACAAACCCAAACCAAACAACAACAAAAACCCAAACAAACAAACAAAACCCAAACACATACACACACAAAAACCCACAAACAAACAAAGAAAAGGCAAGAAAAAGACTCTGGGTTTGGGAACTAACTCACCTACATAAGGCACAGTCAGTATCACCTAGGTCTGTATTACTTTCATTAGTGGTGTAATGTGTCATAAGCTGCTTCTCTCTGGGACATTTTCAACTTCTGGAATTTGCATCTTTGTCTTCTTTGATCTGTAAGGCCTCTGGAGTATTAAGGACCTGGCACTACACTATTTTATCAGTTGTCAAAAAATGCAGCTGCAATTAGAGTATGGAATGTTAAGCATTCCTTATGCATTACATATGCGCCAATAACATAAAGTCAGATGTATAAATAAGTTATGCAATAAAAATTTTCAAATAAGACATTCACATAAAGTTATAGATGTATATATACATTCATATGCAAAACTTTATAAATATTAGCAAAGGAGGATATGAAAAGACATGCTTCAGTAGGATCTTCACAATTGTGTATTAGAGTTCTTTGGTGTCTGCAAGTTATTTTCATCTTTTCACAGTACTTTATACTGTGATCATATTTATCATTCTACACTGATTCCAGAGTAATCTTATTAATTTATAAATCAAAAAGCAAGTTTTAAAACTGGAATGTTTACGGGGTTTTGGTATTTCTTAGTGAATAGTTGATTTTTTAATTTTTTTTTTTCTTCTGCTTTGTTTTCCCAGTTGGCAACCTGTAAGCTCAGATCATGATCTGACCAGATGTTAATGAAGCAGCAGTTATTGTGATTCTGTTATGATTATATCCCCCCAAAATAAAACAAAATTTATCTCCTTGCTAGCATAGGAAAAAAAAAAAAAAAGAAAGGAAAAAACCCCCATTTCTGATTAATTTTAGTAGGTTTTATGCTAACAAAATATAATCATCGAAGTTGTCTAGTGTTGTATTCATGTCAATAATCTTATAATTTTTAGGGTACATGTAACTCAGTCAAGAAAAGAACTAATTATTTTCTTAATTCTGATGCATTTACTAAGACTAAAATTTTTAAATTTTAAGATAATATGATCAACTTTTCTATATGCTGTAACTTGTCTCAAGTAATATTGAATAACGTTTAGGTTTGACCTTGTAGATGACAAAATACCCTAATGGATTTTAATAAAACATATGGTGATAAAGATATTGAATTTATAGTTTCATCTCCTCTCTGTTAATAGATTGTTAGGCGGTGGTAACTTGTAAGTGTAAATGCTAGGAATTGGTTATTAGAGATAGAGTATGTTAGTCAATGTTGCATTAATCATTTAAGATGTAATTTAGAAGTATATTCTACATTACTATTCTTTGCTTCTTTGGTTGAAGATTCACAGCAAGATATTTTTATTTATTTATTCAAAATATCATAAATTTATCTTGAACAAACTACAATTCTTTATGACTCAAACAGTCACTAGAACTTTCTCTAATTTGATCTTTAAACTGATCAAAGGTCCTATTTCACTGGATAATAGGATTGTGAGATCTTGTAATCTACAGTACCAAAGATCTGGTAGAATCAGCAAAGCACTGAAATTCTCTTACATTTTCAATGGAGAAAAGAAAAATTAATTGCTCATTTGCTATATATCACATTTTCTATTCCTAGCTGTGAGCTGTGGTGTTCAGATAACGTGTGCACTTCTGGTCTTTCTTTAAGACCTCCTTCATCACCACATTACTAAACCACAACAAAATTAAGAACTGCACAGACTCTGCAGGAACTTTATTGTCACTTTGAGTCATTCTTTTTCAGTTGCTTTTCTCCTCCCTCTCCATTATGTCCCTTCCCTTGTCACACAGCTAGCCTTCATCACTGTGGCATAATTTGTTCAAGGGAATGAGGAAGAGGACTGTTGTGCTCCAAAGGTTGCCAGGATGATGCTGACTCTGTTTTCTTGTGATAAGAAGTTACACTTTCTGTATTCCTCCAATAAGCCATTTCCGATTCAAAGTTGCGCCCTGTCTTCAATCTGTCTAGATGGTTCACAAAGAAAGGAGTGAACTCTTGGTACCTCAGCCTTACAGATTAAAACAGGCACACTGAATTGTGTTTGAACCTTTTTAATTGAGAACCAGTGGAGCATGTGTGAAATACTCAAGAATTTGCTTCTGTGTTATGTGTTGCACACTTTACAGTTCGTATGCAGTGTTCAAAGTCAGTATCGAGTACTGAAGTTCAGCTTTACAATCTGAAGTGTAGTTACAAAATCACAGGGACACTAGTACTTGCGGCCATTTTTTGAGAGATGGGCACAGCTTCTAGGGTAACTACAAGCAAGAGACAACATCACTGTAACAGTTTGAGTTACAACTGGGTAACATCCAGTGATAACATCTGAGAGAATTCAAGAAAACTCAGAGTTCAAGTCACAGTTCCTAAATTCTATGGTTCTTTGGATGAACAATTTGATTTTTCATCTTTTTCCCCCTTGTCTGCTCAAAACATCTGACTTGGAGAACTGTGAGCATTAAGGATAGGCAAATAAAAAGGTGACTTCCCATTTATTTTCTCTGCTCAATTCCAGGCATTCTAAAAGGTGTATATTTTTCCCCCAAAATGTTAATTTTCAAAAGATTCTCTTTGGGGGGTTTTTTATCTCCTAAGAACAAATATCCTTAACCTGCATTTAATATTCCTTCAAAATGCAACAATTTAATACATTTCTTCAAACTACTAAAATCGAAATTGTTTGGACATGAATTAGAAGAAAGAAAGAGAGGAGAAAAAAATGTAAAACTCAGAGGTTTCTCTCTTGGTCTTTTTTATGATAGTGAAAGTTCATAGATGAAAAAGATTACATGAATGATATGAAAAGTTTCTATACAAAGGGAATTCGCTGATAGAACGAAAGAGGTCAGTCTCTGTAGGAAATTAGCTCCTATCCTGAAATAATGTTGATTAAATCCTCTCTTTCTTTTCATCCAGTTCTGGTCTCTTTGTATAAGTTCTCAAGAGAATGAACATCTGTACTGCTGAGCTATTTAATCAATCTAAAAAGCAATTTTATTGCTTTCTGTACTTTTTAATGCTATAAACTTGATCCTTTAAATAATAAGTCAGTGACATACTCTCTAGATACTGAACATATTGAATATTGTATGGCTGACAGCTGTAACTGTTGCAAATTCAGTATTTCCTGCTTCATGGTAAGATCAGAGTTTCAATTCCAAGTATAGTAACAATCAGGTCATGGAGTATGCATGAAGTAGCAGAGAATGATATAGTTTCTCTTTACCTTGCCATCTTGCCTGAAACTAAGCAATTCCTTGGGATAGACTGCCAAAACTGAGGCAGATGTGAGAGGTTTAGTTACACCTGGGTCAGCTGAAAAGTGCTGGCATTCTGTAAGCGCTAAATCTGCTGCAAAGGATCACTCAAATCTCTGTTAAATATGCATGTGGCCATTTGCCTAGTTGTCTTTGGCACCCAGTTTCTCCAAGACTGGAAATCTGTCCTGATTTCTGAAAGCTGACCAGCAAATATCTGGAGGTATTAAGAGTTCCTATTATTTTCTCTTCCTTTATATCAGTTGGATTTCTTGCTGTTGTTGGTTTCTTATTTGCTTTTTTTGTTTGTTTGGGTTTCTTTTGGTTGTTGTGTTGGTTTTGTGGGTTTTTTTTGTTTGTTTGTTTGGGTTTTTTTAAAAGTATATCAGACGTCATTTTTAGTTTTTAAAAATAGAAGGGATTTTTTTATCCTGCAAACATTAAGAATGGTACAAGCTTTCCTTCCCCACCCTTATTTTAATTAAAAATTTTACTATCCTGTAAGAGAAGTTAATTTGTTTTGAGATTTTCCTCATATTTTAAAAGTCTTCATTATTAAATACCAGGACACATCATAAATTTAAAAGCAATATTTTTTCCTCTCACACCTGAAAGATACTTAATTACTGCTCTAGTATTAGGGCAAACTGTAACTTAAGAGAATCCCTTTATTTTCCCTATATAGCTTGAGCTCAGACTTTCCTGAATTCATATAATATTCAGTTTATCTGGAGTCTGAAATGAGCTCGGCTGTCTCACCCAGCCAATAAGCTCGGAGATAGGACAGGATTGACTTGACCATGAATGCAACACTCTCTAGCAACATGAAAGCAACTGTCCCCATAAATTAGCAGTTGACATGGTTGACAAAAGCTGTAGACTTGGCAAGAAAAATTACACCCAGATCAAGGAAAACACTGAAGAATTTTAAATAGGATATTTACAGTTCTCTTACCAGTGTGCTATCCTGAAAACTGCAACCTATCTGTTTAGACATCTGAAGTCAGCAGTTGCAGACCTGTTTCTGTAACAGTTTAACCAGCATACAACTTGCAGTAGTATGGTTATAATGATACTGCCACTAATATTCCACATAGTCTAGCTATTAAAGAGTAATCCTAATAGTATTAAAATTGTTATATGAAAGCTTCCTTGTTTACACTCCTTTTAACTGATGCTGTACTCACCCTTCATCAATCCCTGGGATCCTCAGTTGGCAGAACCTTCCTTGGGCAAGCAGAGAGAAGTGCAGCAAGTCAGCAGCATCCTGTACTCTGTCCTACAGGGAGTTTGTTATCAATATTACAAATCTTTTCCTTCTCCTAGTGTGAGTGTATTTTCTAACATACTGTGCTTACATGTCATTTCTTTGAAGTTTGTCTATGTTCACCCTTTAGCTATTAGCTAAACATCCACAGTATCCTCCCCCAGATATAACTTACATGAAAGATTCATGTTAGTGCCTCAGTGACTACATGGGTTAGACCTTTATTAGATACAGTATTCACAGAACTATGCTCAAAACAAGTTTGACAATACTCACCTGACCACTAGGCAATTCTTATCACAGATAAATCATCCCAAATCATCTCAACACAAGACAAGTACAGACAGGTCCCTAGACTCTGCACTACTAGCTCAATACAAAGCCTTTGGACTTTCACTAGTAATATGAGGGCAGTGGGGGGCAGTGTTTACTGAGCTACACAAGAATCAAGCATCTATTTTTTCAATATTGAAGCTATCCAATACCGTTCCCTATTTCTATTTCTGCCGCAGATTCTATCTAGAGCTGCTGCTTTTTTCACTACATTTAGCAGCCTGAAATCTACTTGATCATAGAATCACAGAATGGTTTGGCTTGGAAGGGACATTAAAGATAATTTAGTTCTAACCACCCTGCCTTGGTGAGGGGCATCCTCCACAATACTAGGTTTCTCAAAGCCCCACTTAATCTGTGCTTGAATACTTGCAGGGATGAGGCATCCACCCATTCTCTGGGCAACCTGTTCCAGTGTCTTACCACCCTCACAGTGAAGAACTTCTTCCTTGGAAGATGAAAGAGGTTAATGAAGAACAATATGAAAATTTCGGGGGATTGAGCTCTCTGTTCTCGTGTGAAACTAGTTTGGAGAACTCTAATGAATTTCAGCAGAGCTATGTGGTGGGAGAAGAGCTCAAGAAGCCTTTCTGAGAGATAAATTGCATTAATTTAGTGCTGTACATCTATTGTGCAGTCTTAAGAAAAGGGTGAATGATGTGTTTTTTCAAAGCACCACATGATGTGTTTTTCTGTAGTTCACTATACTTATCGAGTGAGTTTCAAAATATTTATATCTGAATTTGGTTTTTGCCATGTTATTGAGACTGTCTTCACTTTTTTTAAAATTTGTGTATAATTATTTTATTGTTCTTTCTGACACTAGCCAGTAAGTAGTTCTCAGATGCAGAATCTATTGTTGAGATCTGTTAGTGGTAATAGAGTTTACCTGAAGGTCTCTCATGTTCAGTAACTTCAGATTTATTCCACATGGAGAATAGCAAAGAAATTTTCTTTGTAGTACTGTGATAAATTCAGAATTGTTAGAGCTAATGAAAAGAATGAAAAGTTGAGATTTGTTTGTACTAGCACGTTCACTGTTAGACACCTACCTCAAAAGTACATACAAATATACTTAAATGAAACTTCCTGTCAAAACTATTCCCACAGCTCTTCTGGAGAAACTGGATGTTCATGGCTTGGGTAGGCATACAGTAAGAAACTGTCTGGATGGCTGGACCCAAAGAGTTGTGGTGAATGGAGTTAATTAAATTCATTTGGCAGCCAGTCACGAGTAATTTACCTTAGCCCTTATTTTGGGTCCAGTTCTATTTAATATCTTTATCAATGATCTGGATGAGAGGATTGAGGGCAATGTCAGTACATTTGCAGACAACGCCAAGTTGGACAGTAGTGTTGATCTGCTTGAAAGCAGAAAGATTCTACAGAGCAATATGGACAGGCTGGATTGAAGTTCAATAAGCCCAAGTGCTGGGACCTGCACCTGGGTCACAACATACCCATGTAATACTAAAGGTTCTGGGAGGAGTGGCTGGAAAGCTGCCTGTCAGAGAAGGATCTGGGAGTGCTGTTCAACATCTGGCTAAACATGAGCCAGCAGTGTGCTCAGGTGGCCAAGGTGGCCAGCAGCATCCTGGCTTGTATTGGAAATAGTGTGGCTAGCAGGACTAGAGAAATTATAGTCCGTCTGTACTGGTGAGGTTGGTGTACTGGTGAGGTACTGGCACTGGTGAGGTTGCACCTTAAACAGCGGCTTCAGTTTTGTGGTCCTCACTACAAGAAAGACACTGAGGTGCTGGAAATGGACTAAGAAAGGCAGCAAATCCAGTGAAGGGTCTAGAGCAGAAGTTTTAATATAGAGTGGATGAAGGAACTGGGATTGTTTTGTCTGGAGAAAAGGAGGCTGAGGCTCATCACTCCCTCCTGAAAGGTGGTTGGAGTGAGGTGGGGGTCAGTTTCTTCTCCCAAGTAACAAGAGATAGAACACGAAGAAAAGGCCTCAAGTTGCACCAGGGGAGGTTTAGATTGGACATTAGGAAAAATTTCTTCCTCAAAAGGGTTGTCAAGCACTGGAACAGGATGTCCAAGAAAATGATTGATCCCTGGAGGTATTTAGTGGAGTGGTGGAGTTGGCAGTCCTGGATTTATGGTTGGACTCAATGATCTTAAACGTCCTTTCCAACCAAACTGAGTCTATGAATCTATGATTCTGACTCCAATATATATTTTACCGAATCTTGTGTTAATTATCAAAATCCTTTAAAAAGGACTGGATTTAAGGCCTATGTGGAGAATGTTATATATGAGTTTCAAAAACATCAATGAGACAACAGTTCATTATCATGAGATGGTAAGAAATTAAAAATCACTGTTTGAAACAGTGTTTGTTCCTACTCTAGAGATTAATGCTTGTAAAGATGGAAAATCCTAATACACATCAGGAGATAAGTTTGTTAGACTTTCAAATTGTTTCACCATTTTTCAACTAACCAAGTAATTTAAATAGAAACCTTTTGTTTGGAATAGAATAGTTTACAGGCAATTTCATCTTGAATAAGAAAGTATGTCTGCACTGTTATGAATCCTATTAGAAGGGTCTACATTGAGTTTTAGAAACAATATCACAGTAATACCACTTAAATTGACAATTAAAGTGTGTTTTGCTTATAGCTGGCTTCAGACACACTGTGCAATTTACTAACTAATAGGAAAAATGTCATTTGCTATATGCAAATTTCCTTTAGCATAAATTAAATATTAGTATTCTTTGCCAATTCAAGTTTACAGCTATGGGAAAGATCATTAGTGAGATTTTCTTAGAGTGCTATAATCTTGCACATTATTTCTGAAACTATTCTATATAGTGTCTGAATTACAACACAAATACCTATGCACAGCTTTCCAATATGCTATAAAAATAAACATGAACTGATTTGATGTAGCATTGAGTAAATTAGGGAACGCTTGATAATAGCAGTCACATCATCTTATTACTTTACAGAGGCAATGAGACCCATGCCTTTGCAATATAGAAAAGCATATAGGAATGTAAAATATATCTGGTTCTCCTAAAAACATTTCCATTGTGGAGGACAGTTCTTTGTGTAAACAGCCTCATGCATCCAAAAATTGTATAACCACTGCTTCCTAAATTCAAAATTTCTGGTTTCCAGAGCTTCTAATCAGGAATTTATGTGTTCTTTAGTAGGAGCCCAAAGACTGCAAATCCCATATTGAATTATAAAGAATTGCAGCATATAAGCAAACAGAATGGTTAAACTTCTTAGGCTATTCCTGTTTTCCAGAGTAACATAATTCTCCCTGACATGTAGGGACTATGAGTTACCTATTCCAGAAATAAGTATAATATATATAGCAATGCTAAAATTACCACAAAAGAAATCAAGTAAGGGTCACTGTTAGGAACTCAGTTCACAGAAAAAAAAAAAAAACAAACAAAAAAACCAACCAAACAGAAAAGATATTGTACAGTAATTTTCTGTTCTCATTGTCAGAATTAAATCTGAGACTTTCCTGCAAATCTAATGGAAATGGCATTTCCATGACCTCGTATGGCTTTTGCTGAAGAGCAATTCAGAGAAAATCAGAACTGAAAACTCTGAATGAGCAATTTATATTATATGTGAACTTTTTTTTAACTTCTGCATTTTTTTCTTCCCATAAAACAAAGCAAAAATTTCTATTACCTCATGGCAAAGACTGTTTTGGGTTTTTTTTAGATTATTTGGGCATTTAGCAGTTTTATAAAGAAACAACTAACATATTTTGTAAACTCTTCTACTATTCCATCAGAATGCTACTGTCATGATTAGAGTTTTGTAAGAACTATTTTCTTAAGAAGGCCACAAACCAGTCAACTTATACATCCCAATTGCTATAGTATAATTTAGTTAATTATAACAATTATTTACAGAGTTTAATTTATTTGGACTACATTAAAATCTGTGCATAGATTTCATTTTACCAAATCTTTAAATGTTTTTCTGAAGAAGCTAATTTAGAAAGGTGAATTGAATTCTGTTTTCAGTCAGTGAAAAGATATGAGCAATACCCAAAGAAGAGAGAAGTATACCTAGGTCTACATCTGCCTGATTTAACCTGGTGTTGTTTGCAAGTCAGGTTAATGTCCTGTGACTCCAGTTCAAAATAATTCAGAGCTAAATGAAGGACCTATTCTATGTCACTGCATCCCATGGGGAAGAAATACCTTGTAGACACCAGAAAATGATCTCCAAAGACAGAAGCTTTAAGCAGTACATGAGATCTGTGCTGTTGTCACTGAGTATCGCTCTCCATAATAGCAGGATGCTGAGCCATACCACAGGGTATACTTTCACCTACGCAGATGTTGAGCAGGTTTGTTACTTCCTTGCAGATACAAGAGTGACAGTGCAGGTGCTAATCACGCCTGTGGGTTTGAGCAGGATAACGGTTGGCTCATCTGCTGCAATCTGACAGCTGAAATTGCTCAAATAGATTTGGGCTATAACAGAGATACGCATTGCCAAGAGAGCACTTCGGTGCCATTTATCTGCCAATCAGCTTAGGGACTGTGCTACTGTTTTCCAAACTGCACTGAGAGCATAGAAAATATCGTTTGCATTCTACTCAGGTTCTGTTCATTACAAAACAGCACTGAGGGTACAGAGCACTTCAAAAGAGGTGACCCAAAGCAGTCTACCTGTAACTCATTGTATGTTTTTGTCAGATGAGCACAATAACAAGCTCCTAAGCACCATGAGATGGTGAACTCTTGCAAATAAGATAAAATTGATTTTGTACTGGAGCATTCCTACTGGGAGGTGATGTCTCTGACTGCTCCATGATTTGCTGTGAACTTTTCATTGCTTAAATATCACAGGATCTCAGTTTTGAGATTTCTATTTGAAATCCAAAAGTCCAAATTCTACTTTCCTGTTCTGTCACTTAGCTCTATTTTAATCCTATTTCTGATGATTTTTTAGGTCTTGGGATAATGATACCATTCCCCATGATAATTAGGAGCAGCAGGATCTGGCTTGTCTTGCTTTGCAAAGACCATGATGTGTTTGGGTTCATGCATTCTAGTTTGATAATTTTCTGATCTCTCAGCTTACCAATAATAATTCTGAGATGTCTAATAGGGCTCAGGACTATGTTCAGTAAAATTCAATGCTTGCTACAAAAATTCTGAAAGATACCTAGATGTTATGACAAGGAAGCTAAGTTAAATTCAGCAATGTTATGTCAGGATAACACATATCTGAAGATAAAATATTTTGAGAGAGATTTATCTCAGACATACTTTCACCATCTAAAATGTGGGTGTCCAGTCAAAGCTAATGGGCTAGGGATATTCAGAGGGAAATTCCAATCTGATTTCTTAGAAACCCATCCTGCAGGCCATAACTCACACTGACCGTTTGTCTTGTTCTTGACTATGTAATGTACTGGAAACCTGCTTAATGCAGATAATGATCTTGTAACTCCAGAAATGAGAGTGAAATAAATGTTGCCAGCTTACTTCTCCTTCAGCTTCTATAAGCATGTCAGAGTAACCCAACTTCAAGCAACAAAATAACAACTTCAGTCCCAAGTGTAGTGTTGGCTGCAAAAACAACAGGTGCAAAAACAAATCTAAAATTCCTGGCTTCTTTATGATTTCATCTTCATGATTCAGACTATCAATATATTTGCCAGCAATGTGTCCTAATAAAAAATTCTTCAGATGAAGAATTCTACAGAGGTAAGGAAGATTAAGATGAAAAAAAATCAAGTGCAAAATAAAAGGTGGAACTTTATCAGGGCCATAGTATTCAGAAGTCAGGCTTTTTTTCTCACTTGGTTATCTTTGTGGCATGTGAAAAATATGAGGCTTCCCTGTGACAATTAAAATGAAATATTGACTGTGAAATACTGTAATCTGCAGCCACCCTTCTGGTCCACACCACTTTGTATAAAAGAATATTTGCACTGCTAGCTTATTATAAATTCAGGATAAAAACAATGTTGATCTTTAACCCATGAAGTATGAGACAGCACACCAATTTGAGAAAAATTAAGTAGAAAATTGAAACCTTTTCTAGAGCTAGTCACGAAGAGTTAACACTTGCCCAACTGGAATTTTTTAGTACAGCATAACCTATTTAAATATTTTTAACACTTCAATATGTATTTCATCTATCTTCTGTGGGATATCAATAAAGGCAGGCTCCTTTCACATCTCTTCTTCCCTTCTCCTTCTCTCCCTATCTCTCTTTCCTTCATCTTCCTCTCTCCCTCCACTATTTCTCACTCTTTACTTCTCATTGTTCTGGGATATTACAGGCAGATGTTTCTGTAACTGTATTTCCATTTTTATGGGTATATTTTGGTACTTATTTTCATTATAACTGATCTATAATAATGTATCTAATGTTCAGATTTATTTTCCTGAAGAATGACAATCTATTTCATGATACTGTTCAGATTAGCAGACTTCTACTACAATATTAGGTCTGTTATAACATATTTATAATAAAAAAATCATCATTATTGAATGGTAATTTGAGAATTTGGATGGATTTGTGTTGACTAACCTTTTCTATGGTGTGGAAAAGATGATATCATAAAACCTATGAAATCTGCAGGGCAAACACAGTGGAGTAGACCATTTAGGGCAAAGGAAGACAGATTCTTAGGATGGTGTAAATTATCATGGTCTCCACTGAAGTCAGTTGATACACAGCACCTGGAAATTTAAACACATTATTTCTAGAAATGCAAGTAATTTGTATTGCTGGGTTGCTTATTTATTTATGATTAACCAAAGAAAGAAGGAAACAACTATATTGAAAAATACATTAAAAGGTGCTTTCAAAGTCTTTCAGATTACTAAAGAATGCTCCTGGCATTTTATCATATATTAACTTTTCATATGAAAAGCTTCCAGCTTTTCCCTAAGATACAATTGTGTGATGTATTGAATGTACTCAGGATGGGACTGTAACACTCAAGGGAAGTTCTCACAAATTTCCTCCATTAGCTAGAAAGGACTTCACCCATTCTGCAAAGTATGTTAGCCAAGTGGCATAATACTTCCTGTTATTTTAAAACAAAAGATGGACTTAATCAGGTTACCCATCAAAGCCAAAGATCAAAATCAGTTGTGGAGCTCTACGCAATATATTTACCTCACTTTTGCTGAGTTAAAGGGTAGAAGGAGTCTCCCAGATGTTTTATTCTTAGCATCTTCAACAAAATGCAATACACCAAACAAGAAATTTTGTTTAGACTTAAATAATTTTAATCCTTAAAGAAAAAAAAACAAAACAAAAAAACCCCAACCAACCAACCAAACACAACCCCCCCCCCCCCCCCCAACCCCAACCAAACACAAAAAAAAAAACACAAAA
>JANIJG010018295.1:146102-173749 GCA_024611175.1 Megaceryle torquata | reverse complement strand
CCCAGGGAGGTGGTTGAGGCCCCATCCCTGGAGACATTCAAGGTGGGGCTTGATGAAGCTCTGAGCAACCTGCTCTACTTGATGATGTCCCTGCTCTCAGCAAGGGCATTGGACTAGATGACCTCTATAAGTCCCTTCCAACCCAGACATTTCTATGCTTCTGTGTTTCTTATAAATGTAATGAAGGCAGTTCAGATGATTCTTTATTTTTCCTGAGGCTCTGGAAAGCAGTGAGTAATAGGAAAATCCATAGATTAAAAAATCCCTTAGCCAAAGAGATCATCACAGCCATCTGTATATCCCGCCCGTTCTTCATGCACTCAGATACTAGGTTGAAATTCAGGTTTAAAGAAGATTCCATAACTTAATTTTAAAATGGTAGGTGGTGGGACAAGAGTCCACCACTTTTCCAATTAACTTTTCTAGTGCTTATTTATAACCAGTGACTAGTATGGCATATTCTTTCCAGTGTAAATTTGTATCACTTACGAAAAATGGTACAAAAGAGGGGAGGTTAGGCTGGATGTTAGGAATAATTTCTTCATACAAAGTGTTGTAAAGCACTGGAACAGACTGCCCAGGAAATTGTTGGAGTCCTTACCCATGAAGATATTTGAAAGACATATAGGTGTGGTTCTGAGGGAAATGGTTTTGTGGTGACCTGGCAGTGCTGGGTTAAGGGTTTGACTTGGTGATCTCAAAAGTCCAATCAAAATGATTCTGTGATTCTATTAAATAACAATAAAAAAAAATCAGACACTGGAGTATTTTGTGTATTGTCATCAGAGCTGAAATGTCTACTAGCACAAATTCTGACTATGAATAAATTTAGACAGGTAATTAGAACTAGGTTTCCAACTATCATAGGGGTGATATTCAGCTACTTTTTGTATGTCCAAGGATAATACCATTATCTTAGTCTTCCTGGTGAAACATAATGACCCAAAGTTTATCTCTGAGAAACTGCTTTTGAAAACAGAGTTCTATAATGTAGACACAGCCTTTGTTATTCTCAGATATATTTTCTTGATTTATAAAAATATTTTGTTGAACCGCAAATCACACCATGACAGTAATTTTTCTACCTTATTATTTTTTCTATCCCAATGATAATTTAAATATGGTCCATAAAGACAGCACTTTTTCTTAGCTGCTGGTAAATACTTGAAATGTTTTTGTATTAGCCATCAGACAGGGACCCCCATGAGAAAACATAACATATTGACATTTTCCCCTTGTACTTGGTACAGACACTTGCTCTGTTGTCATTGTCCAGTCCTACTCAGAAAAGCACTTACATACTTGTTTCCTTTCTGTTGACTTCAACAAGAAGGAGCCATGCTCAGACTGAGAGTTAACAGCTGCTCAGTTGTTGATTCCTGGAAAATTGCTGAGACATGGAACAAAACAAATTATTTGGAAGTGCTTGGGTGCCGAAGTGGTGGGAGGTGGCATGGGGGAGATGGAGAAAAAAAGAAAACACAAGTAAAAAAAAAAACAAAAACAACCCAAAACCAACCAACCAAACAAAACCCCAACAACAAAAACAAGGGCAGGACAAGAAGTATAGATTTGTCAGAAACAAATACTGTAAAAACTGAAGTAGTCACAGATAAGCCCACAATTACACAAAGACATTAGTTGAGTATCATTTGGGAAAGCCCTTAAAAAATTAAAAAAAAAAAGCTTACAGGTCTCAAAAATTAGACTTCTGCAGAAAGTTTCAACTTGCAATGGGAGAATGATGCTTATTTGTAGAATGAACTTGCATATAAAATAAGAGAATTGTTAAAAGGAAAGGACTTGCCTTATGCATAACATTTCAGAAGTATAGTCCATTTCTATTAATCTTCTATACTAAATACTAGGTTAGAAACTGTGAGAAAACCAAACAGAGCCGTAGTGTGCAATTAAGTGGTTTTAAGTTTTATTCAGAATAAATTTAAGCTCTGTAATGGTCCCTCATAATACTAAAAATATGTAGCATGTCTAAGACTGTAGTAAGTCTAAGATTTCTCTTATTTAACACGACAATCTAGCAGTGGGTTCTGACTAGATATTTTCCTGATATTACCTAGCATCATATTTGTAACCTTAAGATGACTTCTGAGCTAGGACCAGACCACTTTGCCCATTTCTGATGGTGTAAAAATTGTTCTTCACTATTTAGAACTCATGTAAGAGACAATCTGAATTCATGATGCTTAGCATTTGGAAACCTGAGCCTTACTGTGAGGAAATGGGACAAAACTGTTCTGGGCCTTTCAGGAACCAGTCCCATAAGACTAACATAGAGCTAGTCAAAATATTTCCATTGGTAATTCTCAGAAAGGAAGTGATTTCTGAAGACAGACCTGAAAAAAGTTTCCACTCTATTCAAAAAACAACAGGACTCTAAATATAGGAAATCCCATAACAAGAAGTTTAAAAATTGAGTCAGAGAGAATACTATAGTAGTCATTTGCATTTTCAAAGCACTGCTGAAAAACAACATAAGCATAAAATAACAAATAAAATTCTTCACTGAAAATTGTGGTAAACCTAGAATATCATTAGTGATTTTTTTTTTTTTAGTCCTTTGATCAAATATATTGGGGTTTTTTACTTACAAAGAACCTTTAAACCAGACAATGTCCTAAGTGTGTGTGCATGTAAAATAACAGAGTAACAGTAAAGCTCTGCTTTAGAAGAGGTGAAAATAATAATCAGTGAAAACAGCTGAAATATTTAATATCTGTTTGAAATCTGGGCAGGCTACTCAAATTAATACCTATGCTCTTTAAGAAGTGACATGATTTTCTTAATGCCCTCAAGTGGTCAGCATGAAATTTTATAAATGGAATTTTATAATGTTCAGAAGACAGCACTTCCATAAGAATGATCCCTATGACCATGCCTGCAGCAATGCTTAAATGCTCAAGACAGAAAAAAAGTTCCTGCTGCTGTATTGGTGACACTGTGACTTGCAGCACCTCAGGGATTACTTTGTAGGTGTCCTGTTTGAGTATTGATCAAGTCTGACCTTGCTTATCCTACGAGACTCTCAGATCAGAACCCAAGGTAATATAGCTACAGGCCATCATACACCCAAAGGATTTGGCTGTCTTTCCATTTTTTCTTTGGCTGTGTTTTCTCTTTCAAAAATAACATCCCCTTTTATTTACTAAGATATATGATTTTGGCTGAGTTTTAGAGTGACCAGGTATAGAAGGATTAAGTAGTCTTCCTGTGATATTTTCATCTGTAGAAAATATTTTGTTTTCAAATCAAAAAGAAATGTGATTTCTTATGTTGTAATGGACAGAATTGAGATCAAAAAGTATTTAATTTTTTTTATAATCACTGTCCGTTGAGATAATCATAACACAAAATTGTCATATTCTTGTCTTGTGTTTGTAATACTAATCTTGCTACAGTTGTGTTTCATGCGTTTCAGTTGAATCAAACCAAGACATTTGTGTATGCATACGATTCAACTGCATAAACATGGAGTTTGTTAGCAAATATCAGTATTATCCATTGCCTAACAAGACAGTTCCTAAGAATTGTATTTGAACTGTATTTGAATACTGAGAAAAGCAAATGGATATGGTAATAGATATGCTCTCCTCCAGGTTTGGTGGTCATTTTGCCTCATGGGAAGGGAGTATATTATTTGCTCTTTTGTGCACAAATACCAGGAAGCCTAGATGAGCTTTCTACCAAGGTTCTAGAAAACTCCATCTTATAATAAAGATATTTTTATAATAACTGTTATATAATATGTATAATAATAATATTATGTTAATAATAGTAAACTGTTCCTCTCCCTGTCTTCACAGTTGTAGTGGTGGTGTGTTGTTTTTTTGTTTGTTTTGGTGGGGTTTTTTGTTTTGTTTTGTTTTGTTTTGTTTGTTTGTTTGTTTGTTGCTGGTTTGGTTTTGGCTTTTTTGTTGTTTTATTTTGTTTCTTTTTTTTTTTTCCTTTTTTTCTTTTTCTAGAAGTCTAGTCCAATTATTGTTCCCTCTCCCCTTCAACCATTTGTTGTGTTTTTTTCAGTCTCCTTCTCCTCCTATCCTTCAATAAATTGCAACATGTAAGGATTTTCTTTGCAAGATGAGAAAAGGAATTAAAATGCTGTGTGAATCACTGAAGCATAACACAAAGAGCTACAGTTACCATCTCCCTTTAGGGAGTGGGAAAGGAGGAGGCAGGAAGACTTGATGTAGTTTATAACAAAGTTTGTTTCAGAAATCACAACAAATGCACTTTATTATGGGCCAGCAGAACCAAGGACAGTCTTTGTTATCTACTCAGCAATATAGTCTCAAAGATTTTTCCAGTACTATTTATTTTTCTTTATTTTTTTTTTCCTTTCCTCCTAGTTCATTCTGATTTTCCCTTTCTGGAAAAGCATTAAGCATAGCTACTTAAGCCTTTCAACACAGATCTTTATACAGTTGGCATGCTGCTCTCTAAAATACCTTCAGAGGGACATGAAAACCATGCTATGTGCTAAATATCTGGGGTGTTGTTTGGGTTTAGGATTTTTTTGGAAGGTATGGCTCATTGGTTTTTTATCTTTATCTTTATTATTATTATTATTGTTGTTGTTGTTGTTGTTGTTGTTGCTGTTATTTTTAATTACTATCAATAGAATAATTTAAATAACTAAAACCACAGCAATCCCTTTGGGGTTTGTTTGGAAATAGTGGTGGGAGGGAGCAGGTAACGAAGAATATTAAATGGTTCAGACTTAAAATGCTCTGGAAACTGTCTTGAATTTGGAAAAGACCTGGAGAGAGGATAAGGTCCAGCAGAGGTTACAGATGGATTCCTGTGTTCCTGGAGGGCTTTATCATCTCCAAATCCCCTGAAGGTAATTACAGCCAGATGACTTTTCTAGCTGTTTGTTCAGCCAAAACCAAAGCAAAAAAAAGGGATTGTTTGGAAAAGTAATGAACAGCAAATATTTCTGAAACTTTATTTACTACTCTTGATGCTTATTTTCTTTCATTAACTGGAGAGCAGGACTAATTCCTTATGTACTCATTAATGATGTCAGTCAAGAGGAACTGTTGCATCAGTATATTAAACCTGACATAAAAGTGAAATAAGTGAAAGATCTGGGCATTCATGAAACTGGGCAAAAATCAGGAGCATAGGACTGCTCTTGACTATCCTTCTGACACCCACAGTCTGATCATTCTGTAAAACTTAAAATTTTATTTACTTCTGTGATCCTCTAGAACATTTAATCTGTTCACTTACGTACAATAGCTCATGTCATAGATAATTTATAGCTCATAGCTCATCTAAATGTATTAACTGAAATAGCTATCAGCAAATATTCATAGCTGAACAACTGCTCATACTGCTGAACAGGTTTGGTTTAGGTTTTGGTGGTTACATTCAGATAGCAATTAACTGTGACCACTACAATGATGCAGTTCCATGCCTTTGGCAATCTGCTTCCCCTCATGCCTTTACATCCATGCTGTTGCTTGAAAATTACATTTACTGACAATTTGGATGCTTGTCTCAATGCAGAGGTGCCTGGGTAAAATGTCCTCTGCTGGAGTGTGAAAGTGAGTTGTAAAATCTCTTCAGACCTTAAATACTGTGCAACTATTAAACACTTTGGGTTTATACTGTGTGCTGTATTCATCTCAGAAGTCTTTTAAATGAGAACTAGTCAATTCCACTTGACAGTTAAGCTTGATTTCCAAAAGCAAAGATTAGAATAATTTTGGAAGCAGGAATGTATGCTCCTGATCCATCTCTGTCTTTTTCTACATACAATAAGGCACTTCCATAAAAGAATAGTTTTATAGCTTTTTTTTTTGATCAATCATTTGATGGCTTAAAAAAAACCCAAACCCAACAAACAAAGAACTACAACAACAAGCACAAACAAAACAAAACCACCCCAACTTTTTAATGGCATATTTAGATTACACTATCTTTTACATGTTTAATATTTTAATTATTTGAAAGCTTTTTCACGTTTCATTAGTACAGTGTATATCAATAGTATTGAATGGATAAAGCTCAGTGAAGAAAATCAAGTTCCACAATCTCTATCTGCTAAAACTTTTTTTTATATGAACTGTTTTAGTGTCACTATTCGTTAATGTTGCTACTAACCCTTTGAACACTGACCTCATTGTTCATTTGCAAGATGCCAGGCTTATACCTTACTGAATTATTAATTGCATACAGTAGTGTCTTGGATCCAAATACATAATTAATGTCTGTAGAACAAGATGCTGAATCTATATTTTGTGGTTTTATGATGACAAACATTAAGCGCATTTTGAGGGAAAGAGAGATTTAGAGTGGAAGGTATATGCACACTGATGTGCCCTATATAGCTAGTGAACCCTCCCAGCCGTGAAGAGTTAATACTTTTCTTGTGAAGGCAGGGTGAATATACAGATAAATTCTTAATACAAATGTGGTTAAATGGGTAGGGCTTGGCTAAAACAAATAAATTTCATCTGGTCACTAGATTAACAAACTGTCAGATTAGTGCAAATGAAAAAATAGATTTTGATGCCATGATCAAAAGGAAGTTAGAGTCTTATGTCACATGAGAAGTCATTTAAGACAGTACAACATAAGGTACAGCAGATAACACTTGAATATTCATTTCTGTACACCTTTTGCAGCATGTCATCAAAATTTCTCATATTACCCGTATGCAAAGTGAGTTCTGAAAACATTTGTTTTTCTCTTATAAAAAATTAATAAAACTTTATGTGGAGAAGTCATATCTTACTTGAGACTCATTGATTTACAGGACATAAGATTCTCATATAAATCAGACTTGTAAAAAAATAAATAAATTCTGTTATGATAGAATTAGTTTTTCAGTATATAGTTAAACCTGAGTCAGACCTTGCTAAGTCATAATACTTCCAGGTTCATTGGTTAAACTCTTCTTCTGTAGTTAATAAAGATCAGTAGTGCATAAATAGTTACTGCTATTTTCATTTCTAGAACAAATTTTTTCAACTGCAAAATCTGAATAGATGATGTGTTTCTTTCCCTGCCTTGTTCCAGATCCCTTGTTCTCTGATTATGCACATAGCAAGCTTTTTCCTGTTTGGCTGCCATGGTTGCTTCTGGAGTAAGCCAGCTCATTCACTCCTTAAAAACACTCAGACTCAGACAATTTTTCAAGGAGATTCTCCAACTAATCAATCTGGATGAGGACTGCACTGTGTTTGGCTCCTTTACACAGGAGTCATCCAACTCTATCGCAGCAGGCCATGAACACTTAAATATTCAGTATGATTTCCTATCAAGAGAAGGTAATGAACCACACACCTTCAGCAATGTGCTGCAAAACATCAATGAAGCAAATGCAAGAGTTCCATCTCATTGCTCTGAGGACTGTGAGCAGAATTATAGAAAAAAACCCCAACAAAACAACATAAAAAAAACATCAGGCTACAAACCTCCAGTATGAATTTAAAAGGAGATTGTATCCAAGTGCTAAAGTATGTGGAGCATTCATAGGTGGCATTGATTCAGGATAGGCCATATCAACAGGCCAATGGTCTCTCATTGGTAGGCACCATGAGATTATAAAGACAGAACCTGTCTGATCATTATTATACGATTTCACAGAGATTTGAAAAATTATATTACAGTCTTAATTGGTTTTTCTCAATTTGGGTCTCATAATAATGAGAATTCAGATTTTTTTTTTTTTAATAAAAACCCCCAAATTATATATATGTAGATAATGTAGTCATACAAATACAAGAAGGTGTTTATTCTGAACTAAAATTTCAAGCTTTTACATGAATAGTTAATAGCAAAAGGGGCAAAGAATTCTGTCAATGGGACTCTGCAAACAGACTTGGAAACTGACCTTCTTGGCACATTTCCTCTCTTAAAACTTTCTGGTGTTTGGCATTTGACTCCTACTGATATGAATCTGATGGCTCACTCTAACGGTTCTTTTATCTATCTGAAATGCATCTTAAATCAGAGCTTAAGGTTTGCTTTGGGAATACAGTGATATAGGGTTGTAGCAGCCAAGTATGCTTTATAAGGGCCAATATTTTCTTGGGAAGAAATAAGTGAAGGGAAGAAATAAGTGAAAGGAAGAAACTGGAGCTTCTTATCACTGTGAATTGAAAGATCTGACCACTGTGTAACTGTAAGGAAGGTAATTTTCAGAAGTTAAACAGATCTCTGAAGACATACTGTTATTCAGTTTCTTCAGCTGTTAAAAGCTGATCTGGTTTTAAAGGTATTTTTAAAAGTCTGCTGGAGTTGAGTGTGTTTGAAACAGTAGGTAAGAGACTTGAATTAATTCCCTCCATTCTCCTGAATATTTTCTGTTTGGCTTGGTTGTGTTTCTGTTTTGGGTCTTTCATTTATAAAAGTGCAATAATTATGGTGTCATCATAGGAAACATGGCTATTCTTGATGGAGGTTTAAAATACAGAGTTATATGATCAGCAATAAGTATGGAGAAAATGTACTGCAAAGAAAGATAATGTAATTGAAATCTGAAGGAATCTTGGGGCATCAGGTAGTTTAAAGTAAGGCCAATCTCAGACTTATCTTAGGTTGATGAAGTTCCTTATATTAACTGAGAACTGTCTAACTTGTGCATGGACAAAAGCAGGGCTTCTGGGGAAAAGTAACTAAGACCAGAAAAACTAAGCCTATTGTGACTTATATGTGCAAAGAGGTAAAATTTATAGTAGCTCAGCAAATAGTATTTTCTTAGAGCTTAAGTTGGTGGATTTCATGGTATTCCTTTAACATACTTTTAGCACAATTATAACTGTTTTGCTGTTGTATTACTGTAAAAGTGTTATAACAATACAACAATTATGAGAAGTGATTAGTAGTAATTCATATAATCAGGACGATTGAGTTTACACCCTCTAATTTACACTGTGCTTTCTCAGGCATTTTCTTTCTGTCTTCACAATCTGACTCTGTAGGGTCATTATAAAAAAAGGTATAATAGTATGTCTCTTACACTTTTCAGTAGTGTAATTACAGTGGTTGCCAGTATTATAAAGTGTAGGAGATCTGCTGGGAATCTGTTGAGTTTCAGACACCTTTATAGCATACTGCATATCAAACAGCTCCTGGTTATGGTAGTTCACAGCGATATACTTTTCTTATGCTGACCTATTCATTACCAGTTCTTAAAGTTCTGTGAATTGCTAAAGAGCACTCCATACCTTTTAATACCATGATGTGATATCAGGGTGATGCAGGGTGACAGTATTTCATCATGACTGTCCCAGAAGAAAAATATGTTCCTATTTGCCAGTTGTTCTAAAATATACACAAGTAAAGGTAAATAAGAGGCGTAATACATTATTTGTATCCTAAATATCTGTAAAATGTTCTAGACAATGTCAAAAGAACTTGAGGTGTATGCAGAATATACATTTAACCTCATTCATCTGCAAAATAGCCTAATATGTTGGAATATAGCAACCTTTTTTTGCCATGTATAAATACGTACATAGACAGTAAATAATTCACTGAATATAACATTTAATAATCTTATTAAGGATTATACTTTAGAATTATTAAAACCATTCTTAAAGGACTATCCTTTAAGGGTCTTTGTCTTTGCTCCTGAGAAAATCTACTCCAAATTGTTCCAGTAAAATTGCAGAAAGAATTGAAAACATGAGATGATCTGCATATCAGACACTAGCTTTACTGTCTAATAATAATAAAGCTATTAAAAATATAACAACAACTCAGGAGGCAAATGTCATCTTCCCTTCTTCTAGCTTCTGGTGTGTTTGAATATGAAGAGATCAAAGCCTTATGAAAGAGCAGGTTATCTTACTGAAGCAAGTACACAAAACAAAACACCCAAAACTAAACACAAAGACATGAAATGATAAGTAAATGAGAGCTTTGAGTTAGCCACACCTTCCCCTGGGCAAGGACTAATCTAGGTTGTAAGGAGAATCTGCTTTCTATATTATTAGGTTTAACAGCGCTAAATGTTCTATGAATTTGTGTCTCTGAATACATATGTGCACTTAACACCTAAATTTAATTGAAACCCACAGAATGAAGATGCCTCATTCAGTCTTGTGAAACTAAATGGGAGTAGTTCATCTTTGTCCTAAGGGACCAGATCTGTTTGCTGAGTCACAGTAATGTCGCCCAAGTACACAACGATTAGCAAACTGTATGTTCTGCAGAATGAAAAATTGCTGGAGTTTACTGAAGTACCTTGTGATAACATGCTTTCTGCTATCATGGTATGAGCAGCTGTTTTGCTCTTTAATACAAAAGTTGGCTTAGTAGTGGCATTTGGACAAAACTGAAGCAAAAAATGAACAGAAGACTAAGAAGATTTTACTTATGTTTCTCTTAACCACAGGATTATGCACTACATTCACAGATAAAACACAAAAAACTCCAGAATAAAGATGGTTTAGTATGTATATATGCACTTTTATTGTCCACCTAAATCTGCTGGGAATTAATACAATGGGAATTAAACACTTAATTTTATTGCCTTTGTGAACCTGGTCAAAGAACTCCTAGTGACTTGTATTTCATAATGGAATTAAAATTACAATCATGGCATATAAATATATAATATATAAAACCTCTAAGCATATTACCAGAGCAGTGAAGTGATGTTATTGCAGTGATAAATGCTTTGGACTCAAGTGAAGACATGCAAAGTATGCTTTTAAATGTGATATAGGCAATAAGTAGCCTGGGAATGGTTCTAGTCAGTAGCTATACAGTGAGGCAAGGACAAATAAATATAGAGAATAGCTTTAATCACTTGACCCCTCAGCACTCAGCATCTCTGTGCTGTTCAGCAGGTCTGGCCTCACCTTGGATATAAAAGATGAGTATCTGGTCTACCCCGGTCATTTAACTCCCTATAATCCAAAGAAAAAAACACATCCAGAAAACAGTCAATCCCATTCACCTCAAATACCAATCTTAGAATTAAATTAATAGCTTTCTGGAGTGGTTTTTAAGTTTCTCTTCACTTTAATGGGAGACTCAACTACTATCTTGGACATGACACCGAACTTGAGACACCTGACATTAGATAAGATGGCTAATCACTTGTATTCTTCTTCATTAATGATGAATCAGTCTGATATCAAATCGTATACTCCTTCTAGCCGTGCATTATATTTCAAAGACTGGTCAGTAGTTGAGGCTTTCAAGGATGGTAAAAGAGTCCATGGAAGGGGCCTTTTCTAATACAGAGAAAGCAGTCTAAAGTCAGAAACTTAAAACTACATTTTTGATTAAAGAAAAATAAATAAATAAAAACCTCTTTAGTATTTAATTTTTTATTATTATTATTTGTTTGTTTTTACAATAAGTGTAATAATGTTCTTAGAGCCTTATTGGACCAAAGCCTCCTTCTGATCTTTGTAAATTGTTTTCTGTGAAAACAAACCAAACTTGAAATCTGAATTTTTTATGAGAGTTTTAGTCAGTCTCAGTTAAAATATATATAATTTCTATTTGCCTTTAGAAACTTCTGGTTTACTATAATTCTAGAATGTCAAAAAATAATTTTGCCTTTAAAGACAGGTTTATATTTTGCATTTGAAATATATTACTTTATTCATTTATCCGCAAATTCTCATTTTGATCTACCTGTAGTATGACTTACTTAGAAATTATAGTCAGTCATGTCTGTCAGGAGGTCTGTCTCTTTTTATTCTAGGCTGGGCACTGTAACTTCTAAGTGATTCTTCAGAGATCTTCAATTCCACAACTTCCTTCGAGGCTCAGAGGTACTTTTACATTAAAATATAAAGGGAAGAAATAAACCATGGAATGAATGTAGATGTTAATATTTGCCCACTCCAGTATAAGGTCACTGGAGTCAAAGCCAAGAACGTCCTCGGTAAAAAGGAAATTTTTTTAAAAGATGTGCTTTGAGGAGCACTCTGAGCTTGTGTATAATGCTGCCTTCTCTACTCCCAGAGTAAGTAACTCTGAGCCCTAGAAAGCAGATGTGTCCAACCTTCCTTCAGACCTGCTCCATTGGTCTCTTTCAGTATTTCCAAAATCTTTTCCTCTGTGATGCATCTCTGGAGAACTTCAGAAACTAGTAAATCCTTTGACAGTCTGGGAGTGATGCAGTAGGCTGCAAGGGAGAAAAATGAATTGGAAGAGGAAGAAGGTGAGAGATGAGAACAAAATCTCGATTTCATAATTCTCAAAAGAGTGCTTTGTATTAACTCATTTGAATTTTCCATTTTTTAAATTTTTGTTTCCGTATGGATCTCATTCCTTTACTTTCCTTATTCAGGTTAGAAGATGAATAATCTCCAGAGAAATATAATAGAAACCATTATACTTTCCCTAGTTTCACACACCAATCATTGAGCCTGTAGCAAAATCTTGCATCATGCATCTTTCATGTGGTTCACGGAAAAATTTATAGGACCATAAACCAAAAGCCTTTGAGGTCAGTGGTCATCTGTCCCTTAATCATTGCCTTGGGGAGTCCCTACCAACCCAGATATCCCAAAGTCCTGACTTTGATGTCATATTATCCATTGTTATTTTTTAAAAGTGTGTATGAGTTCAGGTTTTTAAAAAATGTCCAATATCATTGCTTTGAGATAGGATGATGTGCCTGTTAATTTATAAATTGATAAAAGTAATAAACTGGTGATAATGGGTTCTGTTTCTATCTTATTTGAACCATAAAATCCAATTTACCATTTGTGATTTCAAATTAAACTGGGGAAATGAGGTTGTATGCAGTCACAACTGCTCACTTTCTGTGGCCAACATGAAGCCTGAAACTCTATTTTCTTATCTAAAATATGACCAGTATCTAAGTAAGACCCTTTGACAGCTGTCACTGAAAATTAAAAGTCCTTGACAACCATGTCCCTGTTTATTCCAGCAGTAGTGACATGGTTCAAAGAAGACTAGGTCCAGTAAATATGACTTGAAAGTGTGTCAACTTTGTTAGGGTTGCTTCAGATATCTTAATGGATGTGCACCAGTGACCTTTAGCCATGAGGACATCATGTATTACTTTGTGTGTGCTTTATATGGTTTATTTCAAGTAAGAATGAGTGCAGAATAAATCTGTCTGAATGCCACTATGTGAAACTCCTCCATGAATTGTAACAAATGGTGTTCATTGTCATAATCTAAGCCAACAGACTTGAAAACCATGAGTTATTGCATGTTTTGTGATCATATGAAACTTTGCACATGGTAAAAAATTTTATAGCAGGATTTTACAGTGAAAATGAAGGGTCTCTCAAGGTTCCTCTACATTAATACCTTTTTTTTTTTCCTTTATTTTTTTTTTCCCTAACAACATGGCAAAAAGTATCCAATTCAGTACTGCAAAATCTATGAATTGAATAGTTTGAGCACCAGGCTTTATGTGCAGCTTTGCAGACTTTCATGAACATGGAGAAAAGACATTATGCCATTACTCAGAACAGATGGATAATTTAGAGCAATAGCAGTGGGATTCTTCTTTTATCTTAAGCATAGTTTTGTGTTGACTACAGACCTTCTGGTCACCTCAGTGAAAAGGCTGAAGTAATGTCTGTCACAAAAAAATCTCTGCTCACAAAAGCTAATGTGGATGTATTCGTGGAAATGTGGCAGAAGGCAGGAACAGGCCATATGACAAAATGTGTTGAGTTTCTTGTAGCTCATTGAACAGCAAGGGGAAGTGAGTATTGATGGTTCTGTTTTAAAACCATTAAAGAATCTGCACTATTGAAATATTTAATTAGATTTTATTCTTATTCTTATTATTATTGTGCCATCAAAACTGGCATAAAAGATTTAAGCTTTTCATTTCAAAACCCTACATTTTCCAGAAAGTAAAACACAATATTAATTTTCTTTTTGTTTTTTTAAACCTCATCTCACCTTCATCTTTACTGTCCGTCTGGCTTTCCAGTATTAGGAAGTATCTGAAGATGCCTCATGAGTCTGAGTCATCCAAAATATGATTACAGTATCTACTGGTTTTAATAGTACACAGTAAAGATGCATTTCTGAAATTTTCCTACTATAGAACCTACGAGAATCTTAAACTACGTACAGTACATCAAATAAATCAGAACAGTGCTTTTCTCTTTTTTATCATATATATATTGGTTTTAGTTATGTGTTTTAACAACAGTCAGCCAGTAACTCTGGGCAGTGCAAAACTAAACACATATAGAAGTATCCAGAACATTTTCTGTAAATTCACACTGGTAAGCAGAGTCACTTTATAAGGCCAGAGATATTGTTCTCTCTATTTCTAACTCTGTGAAGAATGTGGTTAAATTTAATGGAGATTGTATGGAAAGGCTTCTTCAGGCCTTCCCTAAGTATTTTAGAAAAAGCAGTTTAGCAAATGCCCCTCACTTTCTCATAATGAAGCTATAAGAAAGTGACAGGACATTTGAAACAGAGATAGGACAGGAGTGTACTCAGCTACTACATTTGAGCTCAAATTAAAAAAGAAATCATTGAAGTACAATGGTGAATCATAGGTCTTTCTGAAAATGAGGTTTCCGCTTACAGGCATTCATCACATACTTAGTGATTCTTCTAATCAAAATGAAGAAAGCATTTTCTCACTAAAATGCATGGATATGTAACATCCCCAAAATACTGTAATAATTTTTTCCACCCTATATTTTCCTATGACATTTTCAGTATATTACATTGACTGAAGGCAAAAATTTCTTATGGATTTAAGACTTATTGTAAGAATAATTTCTTTACTGGTGTCACAGCTTTTGATTCTTTGGCCTTAGAATTGCTTCTGCATTATGTAGCAGGTAGTATAATTGTTTCAGACCAACAACTACAACCATTGTTTGAAACAATGTACAGACAGGTTGTTCATCCTTCCCAGTATGTATATTATCTTGACAAAGTACAACATTTCTGCTGTTCAATCATTACTATTGGATATTTTCAAGACTTGGCTAGATGGAAACATGCTTATTCAGTCTAGTGTTGGGAATAGCCCTGATTTTATTGGGAGGCTGGTCTAGGTGTCCCCTAGATACCTGTTTTAACTAACATTTCAATGATTGTTGTCTCTTTTGTTTTTGTTTTTTATCACTGTCAGCTAGACAAAGTCTCTTAGAGAGACTCCTAAGTGGTGTATTCAGCCACCTCTAGGTGACCAACTTATCCTGGTAATACAGAGCTCCATCTTATTGGTGAAGAGAGGTGGGATTTATCAGAGCAATTCACTGAGTCAGATTCTGGATGATGACTCTGGAAGACTGAATCCCCTGTTGACTGTAAACTGTAGAAATATCAGGCAAGAAACATAGCTAAATTAGATCCTTCGACTTCAGTGTTGTTAATATTTCCCATATCTTCATGTAGTTATTCAGTATCCCTTGCCGTTATATTACTAGGACAAGAAAGAATGGCCTTAAGTTGCACTGGGGGAGGTATAGATTGGACCTTAGGAAAAATCTCTACACTAAAAGGGTTATCAAACATTGGAAGAAGCTGCCCAGGGAAGTGGCGAAGTCACTATTCCTGGAGATATTTAAAAAAATGTGTAAACATGGTGCTGAAGGTGGACTTGTCAGTGTTAGGTTTATGGTTGCACTCATGATTATAGTCATAAAACGTTTGTGGTTGGAAGGAACCTCTAGAGATCATCAAGTCCAACGCCCCTGACAAAGCATGATCACCTAGGGGATGTCACTCAGGAATGCATCCAGACGGGTTTTAAAAGTCTCTAGAGAAGCTGACTTCACAACCTCTCTGGGCAGCCTGTTCCAGTGCTCTGTCACCCTCACAGTAAAGAAGTTCCTCTTCATGTTGAGGTGGAACCTTCTATGCTCAATTTTATACCCATTGTTCCTTGTCCTGTTGCTGTGCACTATAGAAAAGAGATTGGCTCCTTCCACTTGACATCCACCCTTCAGATATTTAGAGACATTAATAAGGTCCTCTCTCAGTCTTCTCTTCAAGACTAAACAGTCACAGTTCCCTCAGTCTTTCTTCATAGGGGAGATGCTCAAGTCCCTTAATCATCCTTGTAGCTCTCCATTGGACTCTTTCCAGTAGACCTCTGTCTCTCTTAAACTGGGAAGACCAGTATTCCAGGTGTGGTCTCACAAAGGCAGAGTAGAGGGGGAGGAGCACCTCCCTACACCTGCTGGACACAGTTTTCTTAATGCACCCCAGGATGTCATTGGCCTTTCTGGTCACAAGGGCACATTGCTGTCCCATGGATAACTTGCTATCCACTAGGAAGCCAAGATCTTTCTCTGGGGTGCTGCTTTCCAGCAGGGCAACCCTTAACCTGTACCAGTACCTGGTGTTATTCCTCCCCATATGCAGGACTCTACACTTGTCCTGATTGAACCTCATAAAGTTCACCTTTGCCCAGCTCTCCAGTCTGTGAAGAACTCATTGGATAGCAGCACAGCCTTCTGGTGTGTCAGACACCCCTCACAGTTTTGTATCATCAGAAAACTTACTGAAGGTACACTCTACTCCTTGTCCAGGTCATTGATGAAGATACTGAACAAAACTGGACCCAGTACTGATCCCTGGGGAACACCACTGGCCACAGGCTTCCATCTTGACTCTGTGCTGCTGATCACAACCCTCTGAACTCTGTTGTTGAGACAGTTTCAATCTGCATCACAGACTGATTGTCTATGCCACATTTCTTGAGTTTTTCTGTGAGGATGTTATGGGAGACAGTATCAAAAGCCTTACTGAAGTCAAGGTAAATGACATCCACTTCTCTCCCTTCATCTGCTTGATGATCTTTATCTTGATGATCATGAAGGTCTTTTCCAATCTAAATGATTCTATGATACTATGATTCTGTAAAATATGAAACAGAAAGCTTCTGCAAAGGTGTTAAGGTTATTACATAAGACTGTCATGGGGCTGAGAATCAGAGTGACGTAAGAAAAATTATTTGTGAGGATCGATATTTCCCCATGTCTGTCTCCCCTTGAGTCAGACCTTAGAAAAGAAAGTTCTTGTTCATTTGTTTTGCTTAGAAATGTATCAAGAAGCCCCGCATGATCTTTATAAACATCCACAAAACATCAGATTTCCATAGTAGAGTCCTACTGCTTCAGTCAGATAAAAGAAATTATAGATAATGGCTTCTCTGACAGCACCTCCACTTTTTTTGTTGTTGTTTGTTTGTTTGGAATAGGCATAGTGATCTGTTATCAGAGTTTAATCATTTTAGCAAGCAAAGGGTCACAACACCTGGCATAAAATTTCAGTGATACTGTATGGCTTGACAGGAAAGATAACCAGAAGTTATCTGCAACAGCCACAGGAACTTAGTACCTCAGGAAGAGTTATGAAAATGAATAAAAAGTTGCTGTCACTGGCAAATACATTTATCCAGAAATCTGCTACTATTTCAGTGTATGGGGACAAACTGAGAAGTCTTCCAGTTATAAAACTTTATATGTGTCTGACCGCCAGGCATGCTGACTACGGCATAAAACCTATCTATAGATGTTTTTTCCCAAGTTCTCGCAAGGCCTGAAGACAGCATTTTTCCAGATGATGGTTCTTATGCCCTACAGGAGGCATCCATCATAGCATAACAAGCTCTTCCTGCCTGATTTATGTCTTATTCATCTTTCAATTCACTCAATGTAAACTTCTAAACTTCAGTAAACAAATTGTTATCTTTTAGACTGTTATGGCAAATTTGTTTCACTATCCTGGACAATTAGTTGATTTGAACACTATTCAGGCTAGTGGACTTAAACATCCCAGACACTATGTCTCATGAATATATTTTCTGTTTCCCAAAGGGCATCCTCAGAAGTATATCAGATTGAGTATTGTCTTCTAGCAGCTTTCTTCATGTTTGCTACATATTTCTCTCATATATTTCCTAAATCTCATATAAAAATCATTGATGTAGTAACATCATTGTGAAGCATATGTTTTTCTGTGCTGCAGCAAGCACTGCAGGTTCCCACACACCCCAGAGTGTATCCAGCAGAGAAGAATTCATAGAGCCACAGGATAAATCATATTTCCTGCAGAACAGTCTCTGCAACACAAAAAAACCATCAGTAGATTAATAACCTCAAGCTTTGCTCCAAAAAAGCCCACAGTAACTGCAGCAAGATGCAACCTATGCTATAAAAATATTATATTCCAGCACTTCCCTGTATTTCCCTGTATATCCTAAATGATCTGGGGTAAAATTGTGTGGGATACTAATATAGTGGTAATTCCTTATAGAAGCTGTTAAATCTGTTTAAAAGGTACTACACAGTTTTCCCCAAACAGACAGAGACAGAATCTGAATAAGAATTCAAGTCTTTTGATTTCCCTTGTTTCATCTTAATTAGAAGATTTTTTTTTCCGTTTCTTTGTGTAAAAGTGTTGTGACAGTCTAATGACAACACTACCGAGAATTCGTTCACAATATAGTAACAAGTAACAGAAATAATAAAACATTATTTCAGGTGGAATTATGTCATGAATTACTTGATTTTTCCATCCTGACTACAACATCCTCAGCTTTTCCAGCACCTTCTTTCTCAGTTATGTTATCAGTCCCTGAATATGTCTTCTTCCCTGCAACACCCCTTGTGCAGCAGCACAACTAATGCTACAATAGGCTCTGAGATAAGGATATGTTGATTGATCAGCTTATATAAATCTATTGACTGGCTTGAGAGCAGATAAACATACCTAAGCATTGAGCTCCTTTTGTAACTTTTCCCTCATTGTAGTCATATTGAGAGGTACAAAAATTGAGGTAAATGATCATGAACTTGTGTCTTCTCAGCTGCAGTTTTTGCCCAGACCTAAATATGTACAAGGTTTCCCCTTGAGACTGAATAAATCTAGAGGAAGACTGACACTGAATGCAGTGCAATTGCACAAGTCACATTTCCTTGCAAAATGCAATTTTGTAGGATATCCTTGATTAGTTCGTCCATCTCCTGTAGCTATTTTTATCTTTTTTTTTTCCATGTCAAGATCAAAGAATTAGTCATTATGAGCTACATTGCACTAAAAGTCAGAAAAGTAACATGTATTTTCCTTTATTCTACTTGCCTCCACTCATTTTAAAGGTATTTGCCTTACTGATTTTTAAGAAGCAACTTCTGGGCAACTTCTTAGCAAGCAAGGAGGAAATCTGAAAGAGTTCAATCATCTCTATTTCTACTCTGTAACAATATACCTCAATGTTAGTTTAGAAGGATTTGGGGTTTGTGTTGTGGGTTGGCTATTGGGGCTTTTTTTCTTTGTTTTATAGCTGTGGAGTGGGTTTTTTTTGTTTTGGTTTGTTTGGTTTTGTTTTGTTTGTTTGGGTTTTTTTTTTGTGACAAATACCTGTGAATTGCAAAACTCAGTGCTGAGTCCTGAAATAGTTCAGACCCACTGTTTTACACTAGTCCCAGTTCCTATTGAAGACACTGTCACTTCTCCTTGAAGTTCTCACTTATCACATCAGTTTAGCTTTTGGCAGGTTTTAGCTGCTGCCAAACAGTCACTAAGAACTACTTTGAGTACAGGGATGATGTTTAACTGAGTGCATTCAGGAAAGCAATTGATGCAAGGCACTGGATCTTTGTTATGTCAGCGTCAAGACTTATAAATCTCATATATTTTGCAGTGAAAGACTGGATATAAAGAAGAAAAAAGGTAGGCATAAGTGAAGATTTGGAAAATCTGCAATTTTTGCATACAAGCAATTTTGTATGTAAGGGACAAGAAGTACCCATTAAATTATGTTTTTGTCCAACAGTACAAAAGAAAATCACCTAGAACTCAAAGAATTATCCAATCAGACTGCCTGAGATCATCACTTGGATGTAAATAATAAGAAAGAAGAGATAAAGAAAGAACTAAGATACTAAACTGGATCTCACACTTGGTGTAGAAGCTTTTACTTAAAGAAACAGTGCATTCAATAAGTTTAACAAGGTAGTATTAAGAATTGTCAAGGAAAAAGAAGAAAGACAAAAAATAATTAGTGACCAGATACAGAAGCTATATAAAACAGAAACAAACAAATTTCTGTACACAAGAGCTGATCTGTTTTGCAAAGAAATGTCCTGAAGACATAATATAGCCCATGAGTTAGCTATAAATTTTATTTAACTTTTGCAAAGATCATTTATCCAAGCATGGGTCCTAAGGGACTTCCACCCCTCAGTGCAAAGAGAGAACTTTAGACAGAAAATGTTCCCATTTGAGGAGAAAGATGCTGCAGCACCATACTGCAGTGTGCACAAAAAGTAGCATCACTACACATGGGGATGTATCTGTATTCCCAAAGCCAAAGTCTGTTTATCTGCTGTGGTTCAACAGGGCAGCCCTTCTCTACACCAGATTGGCCTGTCCTGAATTCCAGTTCAGAGCAGGTTAGAGAGGATGTAGTTTTTCTGCATTTCAGTAAGGATTTTGGTATTATCCCTCACAGCATCCTTCTAGACAAGTTGTCCAACTGTGGGATGAGTGAGTGTATGGTGTGCTGTGTGAAGATCTGGCTGAAGGGCAGAGCTCAAGGGATTGTACTGAATGGGGTTACATCTGGTTGGCGACCAGTCACCTGAATGGTGCTCCCCAGGGTTCAATTCCAGGGCCAGTCACATTTAATATTTTAATCAATTATAAGGATGCAGAAGTTGAATGCACCATTAGCAGTTTTGCTGATGATACCAAACTGTGAGGTACTCTTGAATTTCTCAAGGGATGAGAGGCCTTGTAGAGGGACCTAGATAGAATGGAGCATTGTGCATTTATCAATGGTATGAAATTTAATAAGAGCAAATGCCAGATTCTGCACCTGGAAAGGAGTAACACGGGGAATAAACATAAACTGGGAGAGGAGTGTCTGGAGAGCAGCCAGCAGAAAGAGATCTGTAGGTGCTGGCTGACAGCAGGCTCAGTAATAGTCAGCAGTGTGTGCTCTGGCAGACAAGAGGGCAAATCACATCCTGGGGTGCATCAAACACAGAGTAACCAGACAGTCAAAAGAGGTAATTATCCCACTGCATTCAGCATTGGTATGGACTCACCTAGAGTAATGTGTGCAGTGCTGGGCCCACAATTTAAGAAGAATGTGAAGGTCCTTGAATATGTCCAGAGGAGGGCAACAAAACTGGTGGAAGGACTGGAAGGATTGTCCTGTAAGGATCAGCTAAGGACTTTGGGTTTGTCTACTTTGGAGGAGGCTGAGGGGCAACCTCAAGGGCAAAGTGGAGATGGAAGTGCTGATCTCTTCTCCCTGGTATCTGATTATAAACCACGTGGGAACGGGTACATACACTGGCTTCATCAGAGGAAAATCAAGCACAGATTAAAAAGTGTTTTGTGTACAAATATTTGAAAAACAATAGAAGAGATCACAAACCTTGCCCTCATATGAAACAGGCCCAATGGATGTGAGATAATCCACTTCTAAAAGCATTTAATCATCAACAGTGATTTTTGTGTTAATGCCTTGAAAATAAAAAAAGACAAGGTTGAAAATAAAAAAAGACAAGGTTGAAAATAAAAAAAAAAAATCCCCAAAAACACAAATGAAGGGAACATAAGGATCAACTCCTAAAGAAATCAGAGGCTATGATATCTTGATAGCCAGAGAATATATCAAATCAAGGACAATATTTGAACATATGATCTAGCAATTGAGTATGTTTAACAACACAGAAACACTGTGTAACATGACATTTCAAAAGTTGCTTATATCCCACTTACCCACACAGCAAACATTCAGTTGATGAACTTGAGGAGTATTTAGAACAAAAGCAAAAATTTATTTCACTCTGCTTGAACTCTCGTTCTAGTAGGTAGAGCTTTTCAGTATCCCAATAGCATGGCTTCTGAAATAACTTCCCTTTGTTTACTCAGTAAATAGTCTTTTGCATTTTCTTCCAAATTTCTTCCTGTGTTTTCTATGACACATTTTTTCAACATGATTTTCACCTCCATAGCACTGAAGTGCTACACCTGTGTAGTGTAATTTATGTCTCAGGGCTGCAAGTGACATTGAGAAAAATATCTAGTATTAATAATACAATCACATGTTCAGCAGGTTAATGGCTCAGAGAGAAATACAACAGAGTGCTCTGGTACAGAAACCCACTGTATTTCCTGTTCTCCCAATTGTTAATAACATGCAGACTCAGTTTGTGAGTCTTAGAACTTAGTATTCAAACCTAGAAGAAGAAACATACCTACAAGGAGAAATTTGTGAACCAATCTTTCCTCTTGGGTGTAGTATAAGGCATTTTAAATTTTTTTTCATAAAGCTATTGTCTTCTTATTTCATGTTTACAACTGCTGTGTTCTCAGAGAAAACAATGTATATTCCATATCATCTGCAGTTCTGATTATGAGAATCATGAAGTAGTAATGAAAAGAGAGCAATATGCATTTTCTTGCACAAAGATTCCAGCAGTCATACCCTTTCATCATGCTCTGCAGATGCAGTTTTTATCCCCCTATTATAACATGAATATTGTCCCTCTGTGTATTATGGGTATAATCTAAAGCCCACTGAAATGGAAAGGCTCTCACTTGTCTTCAGACAGGTTCTATATCTATAAAGAGAAACGCAATCTCAAAGGAAAATGGCTTTCTTGATGTGTTCATTTTTGTGCAGATTTTAATAAGTCCAGAATTCTACATTGTATCTCCATTTTCAAATGCAGGTGTGGATTTCTGATTAAAATTATGTATGTTGCCTGGTTTTATTTATGTGGTGAATCTATTTCCTGTTGCTGGTTTAAGAAAATGTATGTGGAATGGAAAAGACTCAAAAAAACCCTGTTTACAGAAACTGTTCCTTTCTAGTAGATCCCAAAAGCTTTTGACCATCACTGAAGGTTTATTGATACAAACTGCTTGGGTGTGCCCCTGTTGAGGCATGGACTCTGAAATCTGTGTGTTCCTGCAAGTTAGCTTCACTTGCAGAAACAACATGGTTGGGTTTAATTCAAGAAGTACACCACATTAAGCTGGTGTCTGCAGGTTTTAGCTGGCAGAGTGGAAAATGCACTCAAAAGCAAAGAATTTTTTCCCTGTAAAGTCTACCACAGATTAATTCCTCCAGGATGGAGGCTGACCAAACTGCTGTGTTTGCATCTCAGTCCACTGTGTTTGTAGCTGTTATATTCTCTGGATATCAGCAGGTTCCAGTGACCATTTCTAGCTGTTCTGCAGCCTGTTTTGGATAGAAATTCCATATGCTACTTCTGCATGGAATTGAAATGCTGCTCCCTAGCCCACAAATGTCTCATACCCAGAAATAAGCACAGAATCTGGACATCAGTTTTACTGAATCTCCAAGTCTCTGGTGTTTTGTTTTTCCACTTCAGCATTCAATGGCATAAATGAAAAGGACAGAAAGATTTTGCGAAGTGTTCTGAAGAAAGCACTCCTTTATTTCAAAGGTATCAGAAAAGATGAGCAAATCTGGACAAAAACAATAAACTCCTTGCCTGCAGTTTCCTGCCTTAGTTTCTTCACTGCTATGAAGTCTTCAGTGGCTGACTACAATACAACAATCAGTATCTAATTTTGCCTTATGCAAGTGGCTACTACTCCAAATCATGGATTCTGTTTCCTTCTCGTAGTACCCAGTGTTTCCCTCCAAATTTTATAAGGAAATAGAAGCCTAATCTGTTAAAACAATCTTATATTTCTCTGTCTTATTCTTTTGTGGTTTTTTTTTTTATTTTATTTGTAATTCAAAGCTTTATTTTCAGTGTTCAACATCAGATCTTTTTAAGTTCTGATATATATTTATATTTATAACACCTTTCCTTCTGCTTTAGTGATGAGATTTTTCCACACTCCATCCCTTTTGGATGGACTCAGCTTTTATATTTTTGTCCCTGCCCATAGCAGGGAGGTTGGATTAGATGATCTCTAAGGTCCCTTACAGACTAAGCCATTCTATGATTCTATGAATTTTATATGTACTTCACTCAATTTGTTGTTCCAGAGTGCTCCTGTGGAGTCATTATGGCTTAATACTCTCACATTACCTTTGGTCTTAGAGATATCACATAGTTATAATGGAAATGATGGGTTGCTCTAAGTTCTGTTCAGGCATGTGAGCCGTGAATTGCCCCAAACTATTGTCATTAAAGGTATATTTTATAAAGCTTTCCACAGGTATGATAAACCTAGCACAGCACATTTGGAAGATTTTTGGTTAAAATTTCTTTTTAGATGCAGCCAAAAGAAGTTGAGTCATTTACAATAGTTTGGAATATGACTGACAAATGACAGAATGGAAAGAAAATTTAAGTGCAGTGTCCTACAAATGATTGTCTTTTCTAATTCCCAGTGAGATGTATAGCTGATGCTTTGTTTTGGTTTTATTGAAGCATTTAGAGTAGGTAATAAAAAGATACATAATTTAATGAAAGCAAACTTTCACCATGCTGATCTATTATATTGCACTTCTCTTAGCAAAAATCACAGATGCTTTCCAGACTATCTGCACTAATATATAATATCAGTAGTTTGTGCAAATTAGCTTTAGAGGGTAAAATATAGCACATATTTTTTCTAGAATTGAACGGTATTGACCTTGGATGGCTTTCAGACTCAGCACATTGATGGCACAGTGCCACAGACAATCATCCTCCTTTAAAGCAAGGGAACAGTGGCAAATTTGGAAAAATGCCTTCACAGAGGGCTGTATAAGCTGGAATGGTATCTGCGAAGGTTTTACCTCTTTTTAACTCCTGCTTTCTCAAAAATATTAAACCTACTCTGCCTTTGAAATATGCAAGAAAAAGTTAAAAAAAATCCCACACCAACACCACCCCCAATACCAGAAACAGCCTAGAGAAAGATACAATGGCAGATAAGAAGCATGTACAATTTTAGATAAAAAATACAGTAAAAGCTTGACTTTGATGGGTTCCTGTGATTTTTTTTTTCTCCCTGCTTCTCTTGGACTACTTTCTTAGTGTGATTGAGGACTTCACCTTCTATCTGGATTACAGTAATAGCAGAGATCCCTAGTCATGGAGGTACAATCCCATATTTTTGGGTTATTTTTTAGTCACATACCTATATGACCACAGATGATGGTACTCCTGTAATAGAGAAATCAATTCATACTACAAGATATTTTTGTGTGTATATCCCATCCACCACCACTGCAGCTGCCTCAGTTCCTGACATGGAGAACAGCTCTCAGTGCACAGGCAAACTGCAGGACAAGACACTACACGCTTCCTACTGCCTTTAGGAACCTCCCCCCAACAAATAGGTTCTATTTCCCTACAAAACCTCAGTTATTCAGGTTTCAAATGAGTGAATCTAGGCTACTCTTCCTTTTGGACATAGGCAAAGATACTTGCTGGCAAAGATACTTGCTGCCACTTTAATGAAAAAGTACTTAAATCAAGTTGTGTTTAACAGACTAACAATAAAAGGTCAGGCAATACTGCCTTTCATATAAAAGGGTAACAACAACTCTCCTGGGAGGTGATGACTCTTCAGTTAGTTGGGACAGAGCTGCTTCACCCAAGAAGTCTTCCTAGCTGTATCTTTAACTGAACCTGGTAGTTATTCTTACCAGTTCCTAGATCTAGGGAGATACCCTACCTATCTCGAGATTTCATATCAGGGCAATAACAGAGCATCCACCCTTCTCCCTTTCCCCGTGCTTTGGTTTCCAAACCAAAAAAGCCCAGATTCAAAAGACATACAAGTCAATTGTCATCCTTCAGCAGGGCCTCAAACTGGACAGCATCCGAGGGGCATGCTCTAGTGTGTCTCCTAGGTATCCCTTCATCAAGAGAAATGAGATGACATAGGTCATGCTGTGCCTAATCTAACTACCTCATCCTGGACTGGGATGCATAGCAAATTCCTGAGTTAGAAATCGTGCCCTTTGGCCATTTTGTTAAAGAGATGAGCCAGCTGCTTCCCTGATCCTTAAAAAAGTTCATATACTCAGTTACAGTGAACTGAATATCTCCAAATAAGAAATGTTGTATTTGCACTTTGAGTGTAAAAGGTCTCAGCTGGTAACTTTGACAGCCTCTTCTATTCTGCCATGATATCTCATTAAAGATTGATCTACATTTGTTTATGATTTTTTATTTGGTTTTTCTTTTGTTTGTTGGTTTGGTTTTATTTTTTTGTTAATTTTAAATTTTTCTATTGACAAGAATAATTCACTTATCATAAGATCTTTAGAGTGGTGTCTCATTTCTGATCCCTTCCAATCTGCACAAATCACCCAGCAACTCACTCAGAGCATGAATCAAAGGGCAATAGTTACTGTAGTGGTACTGTGAGGAAAAGGAAAATGTATTGGGCATGCTCAGTGGTTGTCTTTCACGCAACTGTGAACAAACAAACCAGGTGAGACACTTGATTAAATGGCACACGTCTGCACTGCAAAGCAAATTATGATAAATTGCTAATATTGATTATTTTTAACCAGAAGGATGAGACTGTCTGGTGTTTAAATTTAGGAATACAGCCAAAAGATACCTTGACCTCACCTCTGCACTGGGAACAAATAAAACATTAATTGGAACTGTCGTTCAGGTAGAAGTCACAATTATGTGACAGCTGATTTATTAATTTAAGAGCGAGTAACAAATAAGATACATTCTCCACTGCTACGTGATTTTTGTGGCTTAGGTTGTTAATGCAGAAAAACCTCCAGGTTGTTGATAGCCTTTGCTTAGTCTATAATACAATATATTTTAATTTGAATTAATTCACTTCTGATCAGCAACAAACAGTTTCAACTTGTTTTTGTGATTACATTTTCCCATATTTATATTTTGCTTTTATTTTGTTAAGTAGCTTGTACTACTGAATGCATAAGCACATAACCAGCTGGGACTTGGAGTGCTTCTGCAGTACAGAATTTACAACAGTCATTTGAAGCTGCAAATACTGTGCTTGCTGGTCCTGTTAATTGCATATGTTGCACTCTAAACAAAAGTATACATTGTTTGACCTGAATTCTCAGGAGTGTTGAGCTACCCCCTTTCTTTTCTGGCTTTGTCACAAAAAACTGATCTGATGTGACTACTGATTATCTGCTTGTTCAGTGTGAACGCCAAGGCTTCAGTGTAGGTGACAGAGCTTGTTGTGATGGACCTTTTCTATGTGCATGTATATTTATATACACACACCTACTGTTTTGTCTAAGGGGAAATTATAAAATATTTTTTAATTAACTGGTCATCTTTTTGTATTTTTTTCAATAACTTTACAGTCTTTGACTGTTGTCTCTCTTTTCCTCCATATTCATGCAGATAGATACATTTTATCTGGAATTAATGCAAAGTTTAGATCTTTATCTTCATTCATAAAACTACTCATGTATGAAGAAATATCTCAAAGAGGCAGACTATTAAAATCAAAGGCAAGAACCTTTTTTCTGACAGACAGGATCTTACATACTTAAATAAAATTGTTAGGGATGTTGTTGTTTTTTTTTTTTTTAATGACATCTGCAATATTGACGTGATTATATATATATACCTTATCTCACAGTGTTTTCCTAGGACATTTTGTTGTGTGCTCAGCACTGATGTAACAAGACTGTACTGCTGCCATAGTTGGAGCACATCTGTTGAGTATAGGCAGTATCCCATACCTATTATATAGATATACCCACAGGAATCAGTTACATTAAGTCCACGATGCACTTC
>JANIJG010018295.1:115435-126622 GCA_024611175.1 Megaceryle torquata | reverse complement strand
GATTTAAAAAAAGTATTATAAATTAAATAAATTCTAAAAAAAAATAATATTATAGAAATTACTGTTGCAGATAAACCAAGTAAAGCATAGCTCAAGCAGGTTGGCAAAAGTTCTGTAAAGCAAGCTGGACAAGTCTCAGTATAAAGACCTGGTAAACACAAACTTTATGGCCTGTTTTGAAGAATGAGGGTGCCATACTACAGGTTTCAAGAACTATCAACACCTATTTTCTGTATCTAAGTTGTATAGAAACATCTACACTCCTAAAAAACTAATAATCAAATAAACCATAAATGCCCGTGTTATGTGAGGAAACAAAAAACCCCTAATGAATAGATAATACTATACAGGTTTTGACACTGTCTTATATTCTGTTTTAAATATTTAGTAGCTCTGGATGAGTTGGACTCTTTCTATTAGCAGTTGTGAAACCTAGGATCCCAACAGGTGAAAGGATTCTCAGCTCATTGCTCCCAGCTTCACCCAGGAGTCATGCTGAGCATGTATTTCCTAAAGGAAATACACACACAAACACGTTTAAAATACACATATTTACACATACACATGACCAGGCACACAGGTAAACACTCAGCACTCAAAAAAATACATTAACAACATCAATATTGTCATTCTGTTCCCTGATGTACCTCACAGGATGAGGGTCTGTTAGTGGGAAATATATACTTACATGTAAAGTGATTTAACACAGCAGCTTGGCACAGATCCTCTGTCAACCCAGTAGCTGCCCCTAGATCCCAGCCTCCCCTTTTCCTGACACCTAAACAGAGGAGCTTCCAAGGATGCAGACCCATTATAGCTGTTAGTAGAGACCCCTTCATTAATATACATGTGTGCACAAGCATTGTGGATCCCTGAAGTAAATGGCCACAGATAAGTAGCATTCCCTGGCTTCCCCTTTTCTCCAGCTTCCTAATGCACAGTGCCTAATGCATCCAAAAGGGTCTCCCATTTGAACTCCAAACCTCACAGTTGCTGTTTGGGACCTCCTGGTCCCTCCTACAACCAGTTGACAGCCCCCTGGATCCCTCCTGTATCCAAGTCAGTGTTACAGCTGCTTCCGTACCTGACTTCTGACTGCCAAACCCTACTTGCCACCTCATCTAGCTTGACAGTTGCCAGTGATCTCTCACTGACCTACACATCCACAATGTTCCCATGCTCCAGTCACTCCAGTCACTGGCACCAAGACACAGAGGTCTCTATGACCCCTGGTCCCAGCACATTTGATGGCACTTGAGCCCTACACATGTGCATGCATGCATAATAGAGATCCCCTCACCCAAGAAAATAGAGTTTAATAAGACAGGACAGTTTGCACCTACCAGCTGCAGGGCATGACAGACAAGCACACCAACCATCAGCCTGTTCATATGAAAGCAGCTCTTACACCTTTTTTCCTTTCATTTTCCCACATTTGTTTGCCTTGATCCCTTCCTTCTCCCACCTTTGATTACTCTCCTAAATATCCCATGATAAATCTTGTACAAGCCAAAGACTGTTTTTCCAGCACCCTACAACATGTCCTAGCCCTCACCCAGTCTGGAACGTGCAATCCCATTGATTCATAGTACTGGGTAAAATTTGACATTATTGTATACAAAATTATTTAACCTCTTTAAAGTTCTTTACAGGAACAAAATACATTATTATCACTCTTTTGCCCTCAGGTAAGGTTCCTCAAATCAGGAATCTATAATTTCATCTATGTGTATTTGCCTTTGGCTTTCTTATCTTGTTATTTTTCTTGTAATGTAGAAATAGATGCATGGGTGAATAGCTCTTCCTGTCATTAGTATTTCAGTCTCAGTCCTCAGAAGAGGTGAACTGAGATGCCAGTTAATAGGACGCAGGTAACTCAGCTGTTGAGCACTTGAATTATGGTCAAGCTATAGGGTGAATGAAGGTCAGAAGATGAAGACCCATGTAATAACAGAAATGCGTAAGAAATAGAAGTCAGTTTTGTTATCAGATGCCAGTGGAGAATATCTAATGACACTTACTAGAATCAAGGTTATACTATTCAGTATGTCAGCCAGCATCATCCTTTTGATCTTATTTTCAATCTGCAGCTAATAAGTAAAGTGCTAGAGGGACCTATTTTAGTTAGTATTAATTACATTACAGTCAAGTCATTGGAGACCTGAAATACTCATAACAAGATATAAAATTATTGTTAAAAAGCTTCAATTTCTACCCCTAAAAAAGCATATATTGTAATCTTTCAAGACACTCAGAGGAAATTCAAATTCATCATGGATTAAAATTTCTTGTTTGGATTTATTTACATTTGGGGTATTAAACGTGTAAACCCCTGTGAATTAAAATATATGCCCTCTTAATTACCTCTGATTATGAGGTGAAGTATGCATTCTAACCAAATTTATTTCTACCACATGTGGTCTGGGAGTTCCTCAACATTTATTATAAAAGTAATTAATGCTCGACCATGGCACTGAAGTTATATGAAACATTGTATTTGTCAAAGAAATTAATCTCATGCTGACCAACCCTTCCAACTCCAACTATTTTTCATTGTTATTCACTTAAAGATCTTTGTCATGCATCTAAATTCCAGTGGACTGCAAGTTCTGCACTTTGACTTACAGTGTTAGAAGTAGCATAAAAGTTTTGACCCACCCTGTACAAATTTTTGTGTTTATTTTTTTTATTATACTTATTTTGATTGTCAGATTAACCCCCTGTCAAACAGCATTTCTTAACTTTGAAAGGAACTGTGTCCATTTTCTTCAGTTCAGTAACCTGAAACTGCCAAAAGTGAACTGCTCATCTCACTGTGAATAAACTGAATTGTATTTGTCATTTCTGAGCTTGCTGATGGTTTCGCCCCCTAGCAAAGTTCAGTCTTTTGTGATAGAAGAGATATTGTGTATTTAACTGTATATTGGGCTTTGTTTTTTCTTTTCATGAGCGGGTTGATTATTGATGTGCATCTCATGAATGAGTAGGAAAGTCTGTGGCCATTAATGACTCCAAGAAAAACAATATCTTAAGCAACACCTTTCACATGGATGCTGTTTATTAGTTCTGCCAAATCTATTCCTATATCCTTAATTATTGATCAGAGCTCTATTTTGCTAGGTGCCTAGAGGTGCAGGAAAAAATGTGCTTTTTCATTAAGATTTTCAGACTTTTTTCTTTGTCTCAAATGTTCTCATCTTAGCCTACCACAACATCCAATTAAATAACATAGTCACCCAGTAGAAGAGTTTTTTCTTGAAACTTAGAACTGCTAGAAGTTTAGGAAAGATATATGAATTTATCTGTTGGCATGCACAATTGTTTTTCCCCAGTCAGTGCTGGATGCCTTCAATTCCCAACCAATGAGAAATGTCAAATGTACATCAAGATTTGAAGGACATGTTCTGATTCTAAAATAGAGCCTTTGCCTTTTTTTTTTTTTTTTTTTTTGCTGACAAGCTAATGCCTTAAGTTAACATCATTTATTTGACATAGTTATTTACCATCTGCTAGGTTTTTAATGATCAAGTAATATCAGCTTCATTTATTTTTGTCTCAATAATAGTTGTTTGTGGGTTTGTTTGTTGGGGGTTTTTTTGCTTTTTTTTTTTTTTTTTAAAGAAACTAACTCAAAAAAAAACAAAGCCCCACAATCAAACAAAAAACCCTCCAAAAACACAAAACCACCCCAACAACAGAGATTTAGAAGAGAGATATATGCTCATTGGAGGGCTAGCTTGTTTTTCTTTGCAGATATGGCTAATTTAGCAGTTAAATGACCAGGAAAAGGCTAACATAAACCCAGCCTGTATTGTGCTAGAGATACTCAGCAGAGACATTTGAGTGGGAGGGAACAGATTCTGGTGAATTAGATGAATAAGGTGTCTCTACTTTTAGAAAATATTATTTCTACCTGATTCTAGGGAACATTGTTTAGTTTATTCCTTTGTATTCATCAAGGTCCATCTTCCTTTTTTTCCCTCCCTCCCAACATAAAAACTTCCTATATTATTAAAGAAAGTCAAATGTGTTTGAGGTGATATTTTGGTTATATTCAAATAAACTTACTTTTTATGACAAACAAGTCTTAGGACTATGGCATAGATTCAAGCATCATGATACATGCTATTTTTGAGGTTACCATTGACATCTGCCATGCACATTTTAAAGCAAAGAGAGCTGTATGTAGAACCTTAGAAGTGATTAGAAGGACCCTGACAGAACAATATCACATGTTCAAGTGTACCTGGCAGGTAATGATATATGTGAGAGAAGGGGCATGACATTCCTTCTGGGAGCTGAATAATCCAGTCTTCCAGAAAATCATAGACATAAACGTATTGCCAGTAATACATTCCTAGTAGTCTTGGGCTGTTCGGGTTTTAGCTGGGATAAAGTTAATTTCCTTCATGGTAGATAGTGTGGGACTATGTTTTGGATTTGTGCTGGAAACAGTGTTGATAACACAGGCTTTTTCTGCTTTTCACACTATTCCACCAGTGAGCAGCTGGGGGCGCACAAGAAGCTGGGAAGGGACACAGCTGGGACAGCTGACTCCAACTGACAAAAAGGATATTCCAGACCGTATGACATTATAATCAACTTTTAAAGCTGAGGGAAGAGGAAAGGGGTGTGATGCTCAGAGTTAAGCCATTTGCCTTCCCAAGTAACCATTACATGTGATGAAGCCCTGCTTTCCTGGAGATGGCTGAACACCTCCTTGACAATAGGGAGCAGTGAATGAATTCCTAGTTTTGCTTTGCTTGTGCATATGGCTTTTGCTTTACATATTAAAATGTCTTTCTCTCAGCCCATGAGTTTTCTCACTTTTAGTCTTCTGATTCTCTCCCACATCCCACTGGGGAGGAGTGAGTGAGTTGCTGTTTGGGGCTTAGTTCCCGAATGGGGTTCAACAAAGACATTGGGACAAGAGTACTTCTAGAATTAGAAGTAAATATGTCTTTCTTGAAGTGAGAATTTGTATCATAGGACCATCAGTACAGATGGTCCAAAATGCAAAGAAATAATATCAATATCATCAGTGTAAGTGTATACTCAGGTAAGATGTTTCTTACTTCATATCAGTATCTCAAGACAAAAGTGAAGATGTTTGAAGATGTTACACAATCATCCTTTTCTTCTTTTACAAGTAAGTATATGGCACTGTATTTTAGACTTGCTTGTGTTTTATCGAAAAAAGAAAAATAGTATTTTGGAACAATATTACTTAAAAAGCCCCAAGGACATAGTCACCAACTGTAAAATACATACACAAAGAGATACAACTTACAAATTAGTACTATGAATAAGACAACTGTGTACATCAGTATTCTCTCAAGCACTCAGACAAAGCAAATAAAACTAAATAATGCAGTGACCTGCTTTCACCAGCTACTACAGCTACATACAAATTGTTAGCTCAAAGGGAATAAAACAGGGTGAAGGGAAAGAGGGGTGAAATGTTAAATACATACTTTAGTGTATTGATAGGGATAAGAAAGATGTGACAGGCCTAGTATACAAGGTCAGAAATGGTGTAAAAAGGAATACCCCCAAGGAGTGTGAAGAGCTTGGCTCTGGGTAGTCACCTCTTACAAAATGCTACTGGGTTTTTCTTTTTAAAGTGCCTAAGATAATAAACAAGATCATGTTCCAAAGATTAATTCTGTCATACTGATGCTGGTAACAAAGAAAATTTCAAATTCTGAAGCCACAGTTATATTTTTTAATCAGAATAATGATAGCTATGAAATTATAATAAAAATAACCTAGGAATCTGTCTGTTTTTGTCTTTTCTGTTACATGTCTAGTTTAGTTAGTGCTTCTGCTATATAGCTCTTCTGACACTGCTGAGAAATTTGCAGGATGAGCTCGAGAGAAGAAACATCTGCTGATTTGATCAGAGGAGCATATGGTTATTGAATTAAGATGTGGAACCATGAACTAGTAAAAGGAAAGCAAAAAGACTGTGGTTTAAGTCTGAAATCAAATATGTAAAAAGTTCTCCAGGAAAAGGGAAAAAATATCTCCATTCCTTTTTTTTTAGATTGAATCACAAATCAGATTCTTTACTAAAAATGTTTCATATGTGTAATAGTTTCATCACTTCTGTCTTCTGTTCCTGCACGTGGAGCTTGTCCTTGTATCAAAAAGTTCCAAGACGCAGAGTATCTGTATAGTAAAGGCTTCAATGTATGCAATTATTTACAAATCATATCATATCATGAAGTTTAAACAATGGGAAAAATATAGGGAGAGAGGTATTGGCCTGACTATGGCAGATTATTAATTTTTTCCCAATATTTTTCCCTTCAATATTTATTAATGTGATTTCATAAACTGTTATTCCAAGTGTCTAAAGAAAAATGAGAAAAATGTATAAATCTTGAATATATGAAACATTGGAGAACAATGACAAGTGGTGTTCCTCGGGGGTCATTATTGAGAACAGCAGTGTTTAACATCTTTGCTGGCAACATGGATAGTGGGATTGAGTGCACCCTCATGAAGTCTGCAGACAACACCAAGCTGTGTGGTGGTGTTGCCAGCCTGGAGGGAAGGGTTGCCATCCAGAGGGACCTTGAAAGGCTTGAGAGGTGAGCCCTGCACAAAAATCATGAAGTTCAACAAGGCAACAAGTGAAAGGTCCTGCACCTGTGTCAGGGCAATCTCAAATAAAAATACAGGCTGGGCAATGAGTGGATTGACATTAGCCCTGAGAAGGATTTAGGCATATTGCTTGATGAGAAGCTCAACATGAGCCACCAATGTACAAGTGCAGACCAGAAAGTCAACTGTGTCTTGGGCTACATCAAAAGAAGCATGAACAGCAGGTCAAGAGAAAACTTTAAACTAGTTTTACCTGTGAAATCATGTGTTATATTTAGAGAGATTAATTGATCAGAGAGAAGGGAAAACCAGGCCCTTCAGGAATACTTTTTTTTTTCTTGCAATAAGTAGGGGTTCTCATATCTGTTAATTCTGAACTTAGAGAAGGGAAGAAATTCCTTCCAAAATACCTTTCATTTAGGCATATTTATGCAAGAAGTTATGGTTTAGGGAGTTTTCAATGTCAGTATAATATAAGAATTTTTATATCATATCTTTTCCTCCATATTTATAAAAAGAGAATTTTCAATCAAAGACAAACTCTTACCTGAATCTCTATCTTCCCTAAAACATTGGAGTATTCATATCACATGAAGGATAAATATGAACCAGTAATTGTTAACATCTTGAGATGTGAACTGAGATAGTTGGCAAACAGATTTCAGTAACCTTTCTTTTCTTTAAACTGTTTCATAATAAATAAGTGAGATCAATCACTGTGTAGGGATCATGTATTTCACTCTGTTCTGTGAAATAACATCATGCTGCAGTTTAACACAAGTTAAGGCAAGAGGTTCAAAGCAAGAGAATTGACTGAAGATTTTGGTCCTTTTAAACCAGTTATCAGTTGTTTGGCTATTTTAAGAGCTCATTTATGTCTGTGCTGATCTTTACAGAACACATTTTAATAATTTAAAGTTGCACTTTGTCACTTGGCTGATTCTAGATATCATCAGAATCTAAAACTCAAGGTTTATGATCAAACATTTCTTCTGTAAATGAGTAATTTCCACATTAATTTCCCTGGCATATCTATAATTTTAAACTTGCCTGTAAAGTAAAAAGTTACTTCCATACCTAACACATTTTTGACCTAGCTTTTCACAAGACTATAACTCTTTTATGGAGATGATAAAGGCTAGGTAAACTTGGTAAAACCTATTCCATTGTATGACGTGGTAAGATTTGTTCTTCTCCTCCATTTCACAATGAACCAGGTGCCAGTTTTGGATTCTTCTGTTCAGTTGTACCATATTAAACACTTAAGGAACAGTAATGGAAACTGGCATGAAATCAGGTGGCTAATGACACCCTTCTCATGCTTGCATGGGTAAAATAGGAGAGGGTCTCAGAAGGTTAATGTTTCAATCAGGTTGAAAATCCTAAAAGGAATGAAACTGCAGATCTATTGTACATGCTTCAGATGTTCTGTTTTGATGCTCTGTATAGTTTAGCTTGAGACCTCATAATCCTGTGAGCTGTCAGAGGATGTATGCAAGCAATCTACAGAAGCAAGAACAGCACTGTGGTCTCTCTACTCTCAGATGTCAAAATAAACTTTCATTTTCTGAGAACCATAAACCTCAGCAACAGTGGATTGCAGCTTTTCCTGAGGTTCTTTTAGTGAAGGTAACAGAAAATAAACAAATAAATTGACAGAATTCTGTAGAAATAATTTCAGACTGTTTCCTCTACCAAGAAAGCCTGTCATATGTAAACTTCTTAAACCCTCCTTCCTTTCAATACTATGTAAATAACACTTCAAGTAATTGTAAATAAAAGATTTTCCTTAGCTCTTTTTTTTTTTTCCAACAGCCTTACCAAAACTGGGACAATATCTCATTCACAAAGTTGAAAGCAGTATGCTCTCCAGGATGATCTGATATTCAGTGAAGTTTTTGTTCTATTTTTGAGCTTTTCTCCTTACTGGTGTAAAATATAAAGTCAAAATTGCAATTGCAGTTAAGAGATATGTGGCATTACAGGTAGTTATTCAGACTTATGTAATTTAACAGTACAAGTAAAAATTAATTGTATCATAGACCTATGTTTGTTTCTCTCTTTTTGGTCATTTTATTACCAAATTTACCTGGTTTCTTGGTAAAAGAAAAGGCAGATCTAACAAATTACAATTGTGACAGGGTTATTTATAGGTTATGTTGACATCCAATTTTATCCTCCTACTGTTCTTTTCTTTGAACAATTGGAGATCAAAAGGGACTGGCCTGTTTATTTAACTTGATTCCACAACAGCACAGGAACAGGTGTCCATCCAATCATTCTTTTTTCAAGCCCACAGTTTAACGAAGTGCTCTTCCATGTGTTCAAGTAGGTATTCAGTCTTGATCTCAAGTGCTGAAAAATGCATGAAGTGCTTTTATTAATTATACTAGTAGACTGTCTTCATTATTTCTAGCCTGAAATTAGTGATAGTAATTTCAATTTTCACCTTCTGGATCTTGCTATGTTGTCTTTTAGATTAAAAAAAACCCCAACTTTGTTATAAAAAGTATTTCTCCCATGTAGGTTTTTATAAGCCATCATCAAGCCACCATTTATCATTATCACTGGAAGGTATTTACATGACACTATAAATGTAAAAAACCCCACTTTGTTATGCTAGTTGAAAAACAGTGTCCAGACAAAAGCCTTATCAATACAGTAGATAGCTTTACTGTGTGTTGACTCTACTGGCTTATCTATGTAGAATAAGAAAACAGAAGGCCTTCAGGAGACTTTAGGATTACTCCGTTCCATGTTTTGGAGTTGAAAGCTGTATAAATATAAACTATAAACAAAATCCATATTTTTAAAAGTGGTGATGAGGAGTCATTGACAGACTCTGAGAGAAGGTGAAAGTTTTTCTGTAGCTTGTAATGTTTGCACAAAATGGAGATTCTGAGAGGACCCAAGTCAACTTGTAGGTGAATTGTTAGCAATATCCCATTTAACCCCTGTGGTTTAGTAATGAAATGAAATAGATTAAAAATAATCATGATGCAAGGAAATAGTAAGAGGAAAACTGTGGAGAGATTGCCATGTTAATGTCAATGCATTTGCAAAATAAAAGAGCTAGTCAGTCTCATTGGAACATCTGAAAAACAGTGAGTTGGCTAAGATATAAACCTTACAGTTTATGTGTTGGCTTTTGTTTTGGTCAGGTTTTTTTAGTTTTGTTTTCGTGGGGTTTTTTTGTTTTTTTGTTTGGGGATATTTTTAGATTATTTGAAAAAATCAGAAAAAAAATCTCATTGCACTGCAATAGCACCTTATCAGAAACCATTAACCTTTCTACCCTCCAATCTGTGAAACCTTGTCTGGAAGTTCAGAACATGTGACAGAATACCTTGATACTCTGATGATGCTGCCTTTAAGAGGAAGGAATTGCAGCTCTTCCTTCACATAAAAATCTTGGCTTGTTTTGAAGCTTATGTTATGTATTTTCAGTGCCAGTTTTCCAGAAAATGATGCACAGATACTTCATCTATTAAAAGTGTTTAGAAATTTTCTGTTTTGTTTTCATTTTATGATATATGGAAAATATTTGCTTTTAAAATATCTCATGGAGAAAACAAAATTCCCACATGACCCCTAGGTATTCTCTTCTTGATGAGTGTATACAGATGAAAGAGACTAAGTTTGAAATAAAACTGCATATAGTTACATTTTGAACAATAAAACAGTGATGTTTGAACATTGTGTAGGAACTAGTGCTGTGTTGGTTTTGCACAAGATACAGAGATCTAGATAAATATGCAAAAATGTGTTTCATATTCTTTTGATAATGAAATTACCTTAATATTTTTATCAGTGTACATTACAGCAAATACGATCTACAACTATTATAAAAGCCAATACTGCCATCACTTCTGCATATATAGCAAGCTATATATGAAGAGGTGTGCAGACACATTGCATAAGGGATACATGGACTCTAAAGGAGCGCTTCAATTTGAGTTTGCAGTTCAGGAAAGTATCACTCATTAAGCTAACAGTTCAGTATGTTGTAAACTGAAGACCCAGGGACATTACACAAGGCTTTCAGTTATTTAAAGCTTAAATACTGTTCTGGGTAAGGCCCTTAAAACAAGCCATGAAATATGGCTTTGCATTTAAAGTTCAGCCAAATAATTTGATCATGTCAGTAAATAAAATGCAGACACTCATCAAATGTAGTTTATCACCTGGAATGAAAATACCTCAAAATTTTAAGCATACTTACTTTGAGTCTCTTTTTAATAGTGATCAAAATTTTAATTAATATAAAAAGATGTCTTTTGAGTGTCACAAAATATGGCTTTCATATACCTAAGTTGAAGCCAGATCCAAAATTAAGGATATTAATGCCTCATATTATTCTGCCTCAAGTTTAGGAAGAATATAATTTTTTATTTTTTTTTACCTAGTATTTTTTAAACATCTATTTTAGATTGTGACAAAGTGTTTGTTACATCTTTTGTCTGTATGGGAGACTAAGATTATTATTTTCTATATAGATGTTCATATAGGACCAAATGTATTTTACATCTACAGTCAGCAGGCACCTCTTTCTGTACATTAGTGCTTATCTATCTTTCT
>JANIJG010018295.1:102728-114498 GCA_024611175.1 Megaceryle torquata | reverse complement strand
TGAAGTAAAGGAGAGATTACAACCAGCCTTATCCCATATAGAAACAGCAGCTGAGGCAGTTCCTTGCATAAAGGGCCCCTGGGGAAGTCTACTAAAGCAAACCTAACCTTATCACTAGAAGGACTAGAATATCTGCAGAGCATCATATCAAGGTCAAATTTACATTACTGTCATATATATATATACATATATAAAGAGTATATAGATTGTGACATTCTTTATAAACCAGAAGAATTAGTAAAGATAATTTATCACGCTACTGGAAATTCCTCTATGGATCTACCTCCAGGATATAGTTTGATAAGATGCTTGTTTGGCATACAAAAGAAGCTTAGGATATTTCCACAGTCCTGTCTTCCTGTGATGCTCTTTGCCTCAGTCTCTTCTGTATTAGTACAGATATTTGTGGGCTTGTGGTTAACCGCATCACTTAGATGAGCAAATTAGAAGCAGCAAATGGTGTGGGTAGACCACAGTTGTGAACTTGTGATAGCTTTGCTGCCAATGCTATCATCTTCTAAAACTGCAGACTATGTTTCTTCTTCACAGACTCAATAAAATTATGAGTTTTAAGTGAACTTATATTACTATAATTAGTATTTCAATCTTATTTATAATTCTCCATATTTTTTTCCTTTCCTTTTCCCCAAATGGTATGTTTAATTAACTTAGATATCCTTTAAGTGATTATCTTGCTTTTTAAAAGCTACAAACATCCACTTTTATCCCAAATTGCTCAACACTGTGTCCCTATTCTTCTGTTGCCATTGTGTGCTCCTTTCTTAGTAGCAGCTAGAGTATATGAGAAAGTACGTTTCAGTAAAATATCTTAGTGAAGAGGTTTCAAATATTTCTCCCCCGGGAAGACAATTTTTATAGTACTACATTACTTATGTGAGAACATCAATCCAGAGGATAAGCTCTGGAATAAAACTGAATTGAAAAGACCCTTCAAAATTACTCTTATTTTAGATTACCTATAAGAACTTCTGGAAGGGGTCTGCAGGAGTGCACTAATTGCAAAGGTTATTCTTGAAATGTCAGCTGCTGACACCATCAGAAAGCAATCTGCTAAACTTGTTTGTACCTGGGTCATGGTACATAAATATGATGAAATAAAAGAGCTTCTTCTTGTTAATTCTTTAATAATATAACTTTTATATATTGTTAACTTTATAAAATTTGTTTCTGAAACATGAGTTGCTCTCAGGTATAGATATTTCCCCCAGTAATAAGGCTTTCTAATAAAAGTCTTTGCACACAAGAACAGTTTATTGATAACCAGAGGTTATTACTGAATCCATTGTAATCTACTTGATTCATGGAGTTAGACACAGTTTGCAAAGTGCATTTCTCAAAATCATACTCCGCTGTACACCTCAGCATCTTTAAGGGATTTATAAATGTTGCTAATAGAGGATCAAGTAAAGCTTAGTTTTAGTCTGATGATGAAAGTAGCTGGATGTTCAGCTAATGTGATGTGAGCTCAAGCTGTTCTGCTTCTTGTCATCAGCTAGTGTGAATATTTTGATGATATTTCATTGCTTCTTCCAAAAATGCCTGGATTATAAGAATGTGGTGAGAAGATCAGGAGCTCAAGTGATCTCCATGGCACTAGCATGAATATGGAATATTCATGCTCACACAGTGAACAATTCTGGGATTGTATCAAGATTTGAATCTGCAACAGTATCTTATGTTATATACAAATATTATTAATACCAGCAGATATAAATACCAGAGAACACAAGCCATGATTATCAGTTTACAGAGAAATGAGATTCCCTTAGAACATTAAAAATTTTTAATTTTTTTTTTTCTTGCAGTAGTAATGTGACATAGGACATTCCATGTGGTATGAGGTTAATAAAAAAAAGCCATCAGTGAGATGAATGAGAGAAGAAAATGGTGGGACAAAAAAGATATGAGGAAAAGGTGAAAAAGAAGAGGAAGGAAACCAGAAAAAGAAGGAAAGAAAGCTAGAGATAGAAGCCCCTCAGAAAGGGACACCATGAGAAACAAAGAGATTTTTTCTAGAGACATCTAGTAAGAGAAAATTGTAATTAATTAAACTCTCTTCCACAACGCCTCTCTAACAAGCAGACCTACATAGACATCATCAAGATCTACCTGCAAGTTGACATTTAATTGTACAATTTTTATTGAAAATGTACCTTCATGGAAAAAGCTCTTATCACAGTTCTTCCTGAATATTTTCTGAGAGTTTTTAGATTGAAGACTGCAGAATATAATGGCTTTGCAGAAGGAAAGCTACCTTTGTAACTAGATAACGAGCAATTCACAGGCCACAAAAGGCAGTTAAAAGAGGCAACCAAAATTCATAGAACCAAGAGGTTTTTGGAGTCTGCAGTCTATCACCTGTACCTGCGACTCTGAGTTATTGAGTGATATTAATCTTAGAAGAAACAATACTTTTGTCTGAAGAACAGCTTCAAGAAAAGGTATTACTGCTGAACATTCAGGAAAAAAAACCCAATAGGTTTCTTCTATTATTTTATATGTAGCTTTTGATCATTTCAGGTATGCAACAACAGGCAATTGTGCAAATTAAATCAGAGATATGCAGCAAGTGATTTTAAATCATAATAATGTTTTCCACATTACAAGTGAAATAAAAAGAGAATCTATATATAATACAAAGTAAGTTATATACTCTTATCACAACATGGAACTTTTTATTCCAAGATCAGGTCTTTTTATGCCATTGCTGAATATTACCTGCACAGTTTTATCAAAAGCTGGTCCAAGTATAATACTGTAAACTAGCCCTCATGTGCTTGTCTTTCAGTTGGCACGTCAGACCTAGGAAAAATGGAGCAGTCTAACCGAAGGTGGCCACTTTGAACAGATTTTGACATGTTTGCTGTGATGTGCTGATTGCCGTAATTCCATTGCCTTAAATATTTTTTTCTGCTATTTCATGGTTGGCTGAGTTACTAATAAACAAATGGGTATTCAGAGAGATACATGTTCTTTCCCTCACTTTTCAGATTGTCTCTGTTGAGTTATATAACCTCTTTCTGACTAAGCTTACCAATCTGAAAGGAAAGTGGTAATAATGATAATTAACTTCCTTTGTAATGCATTTTCACATGTAGAGATGAAAATCACTCTGTCAGAGATAATATTTGGTATAATTTTTTCCTGTGTGTCTTTCTAGTTTCTCTTCTGGGATACTCATATCAAGATGGGTTTTTAAGTTAACTTCCAACAGATTTATTAGTCAATTATAATTCATATTTAAATCAGGAATTAATGACATACTAAAGAAAAACTTGAAGATTTCCATTTGATTAATCTTTAATGATCTTTTAACATGACTATTTGTATAGAAGAGAGAGAAATGCACGGGTAATATATAGATTACTAGCCAAACCATATCAAATTCATTGTTAAAAGAAAGCACAGAGCTGCAAACTGGAGGGACACGTCTCTGACAGTGAAAGAGCATAGTCTGATGTTGTTTCCTAGAATTCCTCTTACATGATGTAGTTGTATTCTGCCTCCTATACAGTGCTGGATGTCCAGAGTCTTCTAATTCAGGAGTAATTTGCTGCAGCTTCCAGGAGCCCAGAAGCAATGTATTAGTTTGAATTTACAATGTTCTTTCCCTAATACTTTGTAATTGTCTGCTGGGACTCAATTCATGTGCTGGAGACAGGTGTGTGAGTACTGGTATTATAAAGCTTCCCAAAATCACTTCTCCACTTCTGGTTATAATAAAAGACAATTTCAGTGAAAAACTGAAAGGATAGATTTTGAAGCAATTGACCTTTTGGTATATTGTGGCACCATGGGTTAGACAAAGTCTGAAGCACAATTTCCATGCAATTTAAGATTTCCTTCCTAGCTGTGTTTTTTGTTTTTCATTATTTTCACAGAAGGTCACTTTATTCTTTGAAGTCAAGGGGACTCAGTAGATTATTGTCTAACCTTCACTTTCTGGCCTGTATCCTGTCACCTCTTAGCTGGCTTTAAGTAGTTTCTTATAAAAACTCACTTCTCCTCAGTGATATATACACTTTCAATTGTCATCCTGATGCATATGAAAAACTGGTTTTTGCTCTGGTCTGACAAGTTCTGCAGCGTTTTTGGGGTGGTTTTTTTTTTTGTTTTGTTTTGGTTTTTGTTTTGTTTTGTTTTGTTTTTTCAGTGAGTTGCAAATGAAAGTCACTGGTATGTATCATAAGCTGATAAAATAGGACTGTGGCTTTCATAAATTCCAAAGCTCATGCAGTTGTGTATGGATTTCAGAACTGCTTTAAATGTATTAGTCAATGGCGTTTAGAAAAATAAATGCAAAATTGTCTTAGAAATGTGATCCTTCTTAATTGTCTTAATTAGAACTAATTATCTACTAAACATAGTACATGTCAATTTAGGCAGATTACAATTTGGGTTCTAGGAGTTTATTAATTTTTTATGAGACACAATATTAACTGCAATTTAGGAGCTAATATTTGTAGTTTTAATTCAACCAAGAAATACATTCAGCTTCTGTGGTACTCAAGAAGAAGTAACTCTTACAGTTTCTGATACACTATAATGTGTTCCTAGTTGAATCCAGAGTGGTTGGGTAAATATATGAGAAGACTCATTCATACCCTAAAAATCTTACATTCATTGAAAGATCCTGAATTGTGAGTGAAAAATACTGAAGTGAGAAATGGGGGATTGTCTTCTCTGAATTTCAAGTAACTAAGATACAGGAAAAATTATACTCATGCCTTTAATAAGACTTTTCAACCACTGATTAAATTCCAATCTACAGATGCCTGTTCCTAGGGTAATCACTTCAGGTTAGAGATGTGCAAATCAACTCCTCGTCTAGCAAAATTACTCTGATGACCATCTAGAGGTCTTACACAGAACTACACTGAATGTTTAAGTGAAACTGTACAGAAAGAGATATGTGGAAGCCATGCTACCTCAGGTACAATACATTTCCATCCACTTTGATGGATTTTGGATCAGGACCATAAAATAATTTCCAATACATCTTATAGCTTTGTCTTTTAGAGCTATTCTTCATTGATTGGGACTGCTCAAAGAGTGAAATTGGACCATGTAGTGCACTGCAGTAAAATTTGAAAGTTTTCTGTTTGTTTTTTTTTCTTTTTAAAGCAAAATGGGTACAGAACATAGTCTATCATTAACATCTGAAAGCCAAGAACTACAATGCAAAAATATAAAAAATGTTTGGAAAAGATGTATTGACATTTAACCTCACAGTTTCTTTAAGACTTAACTTTGTACATAGAAAATGTTAATTACATGGGGCTTTAAGGCTTCATAAAAGGTCAGTTAGTACTATACTGTGTAGCAGCAGAGGTTGAAAGGTAGTACTCTGAGTAGGAACATGCTTTTAATAGTTGATTGGGGCAAATCATAAGAGCTTCACAGGGCATGCTGCTTAAGAAGATTCAGTTATTTCCAAGGAGAATTTTAAGCCCCCTGAGAGAGTCATCTTGCTTACTGCAAGCAAAACTAATCTTTGCAAGTATAAAAATGACACTCACCTTTTTATTGTGTTGGCTTAGAGAAAGGTCAGATCTAATAAAGATCACTCTTCTTGACAAATAACACATAATGTTTCTTTTCCTCCAGCTTATATTATATTGTAAAATCAGATTACTGTTGCAATAGCCTAATGGCACTTGACTAATAAAAAATTGGTCCAATACCACTACAGTATGTATATGGAATATTCTCAACTAAAATATTATTTGAAATAACACTTGTGGGTGCTGAATCTTGGTCTCCTGATAAAGGAAGTCCATCAAAATTGCTAATACAGTAATGAAAGATGGGGAAGGGTAATACTCCTCAGCACTGAGAAAGAGTACAACAAAGGTAATAGGAAAAACCTTTTGACCATTGAGGCATTTTCCCTGCAACAGCAAAACATTGTGTGGCATATGCCTACTTGATTTCATCTGAAAGCATAAAGGGAGAAGAAAAACAAACCAAACCCCCCACAAAGTCCCCTTTGCTAATGTGGCACATGGAAGAATGAGTTAGTGGCTTATGATATGGGGTATTTAAGTTCAGCTTCCAAGTGTTTCATCCTAAAAGAAATAAGTAGGTCTACTCTGAGACCACACTGAGATGATGAAAAAAGCATGATAAATGGAATTCCTGGAAATCCACTTCAGAACTTGTCCTCCAAATGAAAATATTGCTATAGATTAATTGAATGTGATATTATTGAAAAAAAGGTAAATTCTACATATGGCTATGTCAATACATAAAGGGTAATTATTCTGCTTTTATTTAATGGGATAGTTTTGCAAATAAACACCCATATTTAAGAATAAAATTATAGGAATGGCAGAGAGGTGTAAAGTAATTATTCTGCTTCAGATGGCTTTTGAACACTGTGTAAAATGTTGAGAAACATACTTTAACAGAGATATAAACAAGTAATAAAGAAGGCAGAGTATACCATCAAGTGATCAGCACATCAGAAAATATTACCTGAAGGGAAACAATTACATTAATCCTTTGTTAATCCTTTTTTTTTTTTTTTTTTTTTTTTTTTTTTTTTTTTTTTTTTTTTTTTTGGAAAAATATTAAATAAAAAAACTTAAAAAAAAATTTTTTTTTTTTTCAGGATTTTCAGTGAAAAAGGAATGTATTAAAATACTGGATAGCCAATATCATAACACCGAGGAACTTTATTCATCAGAGATTTTTGAGAACAGATGTCACATATTTTCTTCATTAAAGATTTTTAAGAATAGGTATGACATTTAATTGTCAGGGAAGTGTTTATATACTTGCTCCTACTCAGTAAAAGGGACTGGATTGTCTGTCCTGCAGGTTATCCAGCCCTATGATACTAAATACTTAAAGATAATTTTGCTGGAAATTAATGGACTCTTAAGCAATCCTTCAGGAAGTGGAAATAGTTGTGAAGAATACTGAGATTTGGATCAATAACGTGGTTGTGTCTTGAAATCAATGACAATAGCAGAGTCTACAAGTCCAAATATCAGTATCTGCAGGTCTAAAGCTGCAACCCAAAGCAGAAATACTTGTGGGGTTTTTTTGAAAGTTTGATGTGAGTGAATTTCCTAGGCTAAAGCAGACAGAAACTTAAGACTGAAACAAAAAAATGAATCTTGATTCCACCTTCTCTTTCCCAATAGCAGTTGTTGACTTTTAAGTAGTTGATCCTTTATTCATCTGACAGATTGGATACGTATATAAACAGTATGTCCTGCAAGCTGAAGTATCAACACCTTTCAGTAAGGCTCTCAACTTCCCAGTTGCAGTGGCTGAACTGCCAGTTCAGCCTCAAGCCACATAGCAGTCATTTTCTGGCTTCAAATTGATTATCTCCCCTCACTTGAGATTTGCTCTGGACTGCTTTTTTATACGTATAATTATTACTGGCATGATATATATTATTTTTAGTTAAGAACACCACTGAAACTTATTTGTATTCTTCCATATGCTCAGAAAATTTAATAGAACTCTGTTTTGTTTCAGTGTAGGAGTCTTAGTTCCTTCTGATTGTGTCCTGATAATGCATTTTTTCCCTGTCTTTCATGAAAGTAATTGCTTCCATAAATGCAGTTTGATGAAATGGTTTTTAACCTACAGCATTCAGCTGTGAGCTGTCCATGCTGTTCATATTAACTAATTAGAGAGGAAATATTCTATAGGTTTCTAAAACGGGAAAGAGTGACTTTCTCAAAGCTTCCTTATTTTCAGCTGAAGCCTAAATTTTCTGAAACAACAGAAGAGAATTCCTGCTTCCAGGCCACTTAACAAAAACATTTTCAAGTGTAAAGCAATATTACCCAAAGCCTATAAGGTGTGAAAAGCTGCTCAGAGTGCTAAGAGATGCATACCCCATGGACATCCTTAAAATTAGTCAGTTTAAACACCTGAAGCATGAAACAACATCTGTGTGGGTTATGATGAAACTCAAATGGAAAAATTAAAAGGAAAAGACATTGCTGTTACTCTGGAGGAAGCACAGTGTTCAATAAACAGAATACAGATTGCTTTCCTTTTATCTGCTCCTTTCTTTTTCTCACCTGTTGGATGAGCTCTGCCTACTGAGCTGGTAACTCAATCCATTGGTATTGTTCCTTCCATGGCAAGAGCATTGTGATGTCTGAGTGCTGCCATGCATGTGACAAGGGTCAGTCATAAGTACATATCACTTCTGGGGGTTCTGTACAGATTTCTGTCAACCTGTGGATAAAACAGTCTCTGGCTGAAGGAGACACAGGGTTTTATCTCCATCCAATCCCTGCTGCCAGGAGCAGGGCAGCAAGGGAAGACACCATTATATGTGCTCTCTTGTCTGGACAGTATAGAAGTGTTCTAGAAAATGAAAACCTCTGATCATGGAGTTATTGATGTGAAGGTATACATAAAACCACTTCCCCAAAGAAATATGATATTAACCTCTATGAATACAGCTCTAGTAAACCTTATGAGACCCACAGAATTCATTAACTGATCACGTTAGAGCAGAATTCCTTTTCAAATCACTCTGAAACTAAGCAAAAGTGAATTCATGTCTGTGGTAACATATCTTTTAGCCAGATCTTGCCAGGTGCTGTGCTCTTTCAGAGTGCTTGAATTTCAGTAGAAATAGATGAAGATTAGCTTATTATGATACGAAGCTTGTTATTTAACATATCCATACTATGAGAAGGTAAAAATATTTCTAGGGCAGCTTTAATAAAAATTTGAATTTGAGAATATATGATATATAGCACTTCTTTTTCTTCAGTTAAAATTTATAAAGACAACACTTTTACAACAATCTCATTTTTCACCTTTGGTTATATACACAATCCATACTATTGACAGAATTAATTTTATATTTTAATACCAAGCTATTGTCATATTGCAGGTCAGTTTATGGAAAAACTAAGCATAAAATGCAAGTCTCTGTTAATAAGTTTAAGGACCAATACCCCTGTTGGAAAATACAATGAGGTAAAAGGTAAAAACATTTACATTAGAATATGAGAACAAGTTTACTAAGTAAACTATAGTTTAGTTATAGTGCACTGTCTGTGTCAGTGACCTAGAAAAAATGCCTAAATATAATAACAGGGCAAACACATAGGTGCACTTTCCCTACTGTATCTTCCCAGAAACTTGAATTTTGCATCCTACAGACCTCTGAGACAAAAGCAAAAAGAGTATTTTTTGTTTGTTTGTTTTAGCAGCACTTTTGTATTTTCTTTTTTCCATTAATTTTTCAACTTGCCTTTGAATTGATAGAAATGTTTAAAATACACAGTATTCTCCAAAAAAGGACTCCCTACCTTAACACCAGCTGTGTGGAAAAACTGTTCAGTTTGTTTCTGCTACACTTTTCATGCTAGTAATTTAATTTTATGTACTTGGAAACATAGTAAAATAAATATAGTGAATTGTCAGTCACTTTTCACTTTTTTGTTATGCTGCTCTCTATTTCATAGGCTTTATCACAGTCCCCTCTACCCTCTCTTTTTCATACTAGAGACCTCTGTTTTCATTCCATAGTTTTAATCATCTGTATTGCCTTCTCTGAATATTTTCTGTCTTATCTACACTTCCTGGAAAGAAAGACCACAAATGAAGATTATTTTCAAGTTGATGAGGTTAAACAGTTGTGTGATGATTTCTGCTCTATATCCTTTCATAATTATTGATGTTTGATCAGGTTTTGACATCTCCTTAGCACTAAAACAGCATTTCATGGAATTATGGACTTCTCTGAGTGATAAGAGCTAGCTGATTCTTCATATTGTGTATGCAAAGTTAGGATGGTTTATCCCACAACCCTCTTTGTAAATAGTTATATTAAATTTCATCTCACATTTTATGTCCAAGTCTTTCAAGGTGAGATTCATCTGGTGACATTTGCCTTTGATTCCCTTTATAATCAATGGAGACAAAGTGGCGTTTTTAAGGGATGATTTATTCCACCCTGAATTACAGTGAGATAAGTCACAGAATAAAAGTACCAATTTTCTTCCACTGATTGTAAAAAGGAAGCAAAGGCTTCCATGCACTGGAGATGCACAGATCTGGTCAGATGAATGTCACTTTCAGTATCATGATGTTTTTCTGCAGTTCTTCTCAATCACTTTTTCAGCTTTATTGTTCTAAATGGTTTAGTTTGATCAGCAAGCTTTATTACCTCATTACTACTTAATTTCCTAGGTAATTTATGAAAATATCAACCAGTATAAGTTACTACCACAAGTGTCTTTAGCAGTCTCTGGTCCTGACAGGACTTCAGTGGTAATCTTCCCTATATTCTCAAAACTGACAATCTGTTCCTAAACTTTGCTTTCTATATTTTGACCTGTTTATATTAATGTAGATAAATTTCTTCCTGTCATATAGAAGTTTAGTTTCTACAGGAATCATTAATGGGAGATTTATCAAAGACTTTTGGCCATCCAAAGAGAAATAATAACTACTGACCCATTTTTTAGCAATGTGCTTCTTGGTGCCTTTAGAGAACTGCAAGTGTATTGTAACATGTCTGCCTTTGTCATGTTCTCCATTTCCTCTTAGCCAGTATCCACTAGCTCTGTTCAATATCATACTTTCAAACAATCTGTTTCTTAAATGTCTTAACTGCTCTTACTTACTTACTTAACTGCTCTTACTTACTGGCTCTACTGGCTAGCAGGAAATATTTCTGCTTTGGGTATGTTTGAAAAAAAACCCAAAACAACCACAGACAAAAACAAATAAAGAAACTACAGTAGTTTTTATGCCTTTAGCAATTTCCTTTTCAGAGTTGGTTTGTCCTGACTTCTACGTTTTTACCACCTATACTTGCATCCTTGGTTGAACATGACTATAGCTTTCTTAAGGAATGTCATGTTTTTAACAGCCTGCTTTGTCCTCCTGTTGCATCTTGTTGTCCTTTCTTCCTTTTTTTTTTTTTCTGACCAACATACACTTGCTTAGAGTGCCCGCAATGATATTCTTAATCTCTACATCAGCTGCAAATATTTAAGCCTTTTAGCTCTTAATTCCTTTGTAACAAGCCTGTACACCAGTCACCCTTTTTGAAATTAAGAGCTCTTGTGGTAGATCTTGGTTCTTGATTCACTTACAAGGACTGTTAACTCTAAACATCTTATGTGCACTGCAACAAAGGTATTTTTTAATAGTACCATTGTTAATAATCTTTTTTATATCCTGGATCAAGTCAAGTACTGCTTTTTCCCTTTGGTAACCTTAACAACCTGATTCATAAGAAAGGCTCTTATAATATCGAAGATAGTTTCACCATCACACTGTGATATGACATGTACATAGTTACTGAGGATAACTGAAGTCTTCTATTTTCATGGTGTTTCCTGTCCTCACAACTCTAACATTTTTTAGTCTATTATAATTTTACCAGAATCTTTTTCATCCAAGTAATGAAGTGTACATATATATTATTGGCATTTCAGTCCCAAAAGATGTCTGTACTAATTCTTGATGTGTCAGGTTACATATCTGTTTTGACTGTTTGATTATTTTATTTTTTTTGCCAAATGTGTGCATTTCTCAAAGTACACAAGTTACTCTGTCCTTCTAATATATTTATAAACTGATACTACAATGCCCATGGATTGTCTTCCTTTCACCAGATTCAGACATACCTTCTGATATATGTATTTAAACCAATATTTTCCAGCCTCTTACTCCTCCTTTCCTTTCCTTTCCTTTCCTTTCCTTTCCTTTCCTTTCCTTTCCTTTCCTTTCCTTTCCTTTCCTTTCC